>JASDQU010208261.1:28320-45079 GCA_032191745.1 Picea mariana | reverse complement strand
ATTCGTGACTTACATGTGCCTGAAATGTTGAATCATCTTGACACTTGTCATTTCTTGATTGTGCCACATGTCCTTAGATGTCGTGGTTTGCTGACATGGTTTGTTGATGTGTCTGTTTTGGGATTTCGAGGTTCGCTACTTCAAAGGTTAAAGTTCCTTTGATCTTTGATTTCCCAGTCTGCGAAACTCCGAAATGGAGTCTTTGACATGCTTTGATCTTTCACATTTCGCGATTTCATCATTCTTGTCGTGAGTGTCCTTGACACCTCCAACTCTCGGTATCCAAGACTTCGAAATGGATATTAAGTCGTGGTTTCGCATTTCACAATTTCATCATTCTTGTCATGAGTGTCCTTGACACCTCCAACTCTCAGTATTCGAAACTCCGAAATGGAGATTAATTTGTGGTTTCGCATTTCTGTATGTTGAGAGACATGCTGATCTCTAAATTAGGAACCACTGTGCCTGTGAAAACTGATCTACGGTGCCTGTGCAAACTGACCAACAAACTCCCCCTTTGGCATTTTAAAGTTTGACATTAATGACAAAACCAAGCCCTGTGCAAACTGCCCTACTGTGTAAACTGCCCTGTGCAAAATGCCCTACTTAAATTGCCCTGTGCAAACTGCAAGCCCTGCCAATAGAGTTGTGTGATGTTACACATACCACTGGAAATGGAATGACATGTAATATCTATATAGATTACTATTACCTTCAAATATATTAAAACTCATACCATTATACATGAAACAACCTTGGGTCCATTACCCAAACCTTTGTGCTACCAAAATTTTCTACCAGACTTTCTTCAAGGGTTGACATCAATGACAACCAACCTTAATCAACAATATCCCCCTTTGGAATTGATGGAAACACTCTGATGCAATATTGAAATCATTTCATGCAATACTGAAGTCATATCACTCATGCTCCACTTGGAACCATGCCTTTGTCCTCTGCATCTCTGTGACCATTTCTCCCCCTGGAATCATGCCTCTGTCCTCTGCATATGATAAATAATTCCCTCTTTGTCATTAATGGCAAAGATATATTTCCATCTGGGGATGCTCCCCCTAACTGAATTGTCCTCTTTATGGTTCTTCCCTGTGTACATCTAATACATATAAGATAAGGATTCAAAATAATTCATTTTGGAGTAGAAATAACTCTAAGTCTCTGGCAAAGATACTCAAAGGATTCCCTTGGAAGAGGTTTTTTAAAGATGTCTGCCACTTGTTCTTTTGTGCCCACATACTTAACTCTCATGTTCTTTTCTGCAACCTTTTCCTGTAAAAAGTAATACTTGATTGGAATGTGCTTCGTCTTGGAGTGTATCACTGGGTTCTTTGATATACTGATGGCACTTGTATTATCACAATAGATTGGAATGGGCTCATCATACTCAACTTGTATATCTGTCAGAGTTTGTTTCATCCAAAGAACCTATGTACAACATGTTGCTGCTGCAATATAATCTGCCTCAGCTGTAGATAGAGATATTGATGATTGTTTCTTTCTTAGCCATGATACTAAATACTCACCCAAGTAGAACATTTCTCCACTGGTGCTTCATCGGTCATCAATACAACCTACCTAATCTGCATTTGTGTATGAAATAAGAGACAGATGTTTTCCTTTTGGAGACCATAATCCAAACTCTTTTGTTCCTTTGAGATATCTGAAAATCCTCTTCACTGCTAACAAATGTGATTCCTTTAGTGTTGCTTGAAATCATGCCACATGTCCAACTGCCTACATTACACCTGCTCTGGATGCTGTCACATATAGTAGACTACCAATCATTGACCTGTATTGCCTCTGATCTGTAGACTTTGAATCATCATCTTTTCATAACTTGCAACTGGTTTGCATGGGAGTGATAACTGGTTTGCAATCATCTATTCTGAACCTCTTTAGCATTTCTATGATATTCTTGGTTTGATAAATAAAAATATCTTGGTTGCTTTGATGTATATGAAGTTCCAAAAAGAAGGATAGTTCTCCAAGTAATGACATTTCAAGTTCATTCTGCATATCCTTTGAAAATTTATGTCTTAACCTATCATCATCACTACCAAAAATAATGTCATCAACATAAAATTCAATTAATAAAATACTATCTTGACTTGCCTTGATGTAGAGGTTTTTGTCTGCACTTCCTTTTTTGAACCCTGCCTATTGTAGATATTTATCCAGTCTAGAGTACCATGCTCTAGGAGCCTGTTTTAGACCATACAAGGCCTTCTTTAATTTCCACACATAATTTGCATTCTCTGACAACTGAAATCCTTCTGGTTGTTCAATGTAGACTTCTTCTTCAAGTTCCCCATTCAAAAAAGATGATTTTACATCCATCTGATACACTTTAATATTTTTGGAGCATGCATAAGCTAAAAGAAATCTGATTGCTTCCATTCTGGCAATTGGGGTAAATTTCTCTTCAAATTTGATTCCTTCAACCTGTGCATATCCTTTAATACATACCAAACTATATTTTTTCCTTGTAACCTATCCATCTTCATTCAATTTATTCATGTATACCCACTTTGTGCCAATCACATTCTTATCCTTTGGTCTTGGAACCAATTCCCAAGTGTCATTTTTCTCTATTTGATCAAATTCTTCATCCATGGACTTGTTCCAAAATTCATCCTTGCTAGCCTCTTCGAAATAGGTTGGTTGAATCGTAGATGTGAGTGGTAGGTGCATTTGTTCTAGTGAATAGATTCTTCTTCTAGTCTCAACTCCTGCGTCTTTGTTTTTGATAATCTGATCTGAAGGATGATTCTTCTGTACTCGTCTACTAGGTGTTTTTGGAGTTACTTGTTGAACTTGCTCTTCTGTTTCTGTCGGATCCTCTTCATCTTCCCCTTATTTTTCATATTTTGTTTCTTATTCATAAAGTTGTTCCATTGATTCATTTTCTTCTTCCTTTAATTCTTGTCTACCTGTTTCATAAATTGTTACGTTGATTCTTTCCACCACTTTGTTAAATCTCAGGTTGTAACACTTGTAAGCTTTTCTTGTATTTGAGTAACCAACAAGTACTCATTTTTCCACACGAGAGCCAAACTTTCCCATTCTTCTATCTTCTCTTTTGATGTAGCATTTGCTTCCAAAAATTTTGAAGTTCTTTACATTTGCTGGTATTCCTTTCCATAGATCATAAGGAGTTTTTTTAGTGTTGTTTCTAAGCATTACTCTATTTTGAATGTGAACTACTTTATGCACTGTCTGTGTCCAAAAAATATCTTTCAGTTTTGAATTCATTAGCATTGTTCGAGCCATTTCCTGTCCTGTCATGTTCTTTCTTTCAACTACTCCATTTTGTTGAGGTGTCCTAGCAACGAAGAATTGCCTTTTTATTCCATGATTGCTGCAGTAGTCCATAAATTCCTTTGAAGTGGACTCTCCTTCATTATCAGATCTCAAGCATTTTATTTTTGAATCCATTTCATTTTCAACTATTTCCTTGTAGATCTTGAAGTTTTCAAAAGCTTCTGACTTATTCTTGAGAAAGCAAACTGCAGTCATTTTTGTATAATCATCAACTAATAACATAAAGTATTTATCACCTTTTAAGCCCTTTGTTGTAGTTGGTCCAATTAGATCAGTATGCACAATTTCCAATGGTCTTGACGTTGAATATTCTTTTGATTTGAACCTAGTCTTTGTTTCCTTTCCTTGTTGACAATGATTGCATAAAGTGTTGGTTGGTTTCGTGATCTGGGGCATTTCTCTGACTGCTTCTCTTTTGTTGACTTTTACAAGGTTATCAAAATGCATGTGACCCATTCTTCCATGCCATAGCCAACTTTCATCTTCCTTTCCTAGACAACACTTTTCATTTCCAATTTCACTTAACACATATATGTTGCTTGAAGTTCTCGTAGCTGTAGCAATCAATTTTCCCGAACCTTCTTTTATTATCTTGCACTTTTGTGAATAGAAAGTAACTTTATGACCTTGGTCACACATTTGAATCAGACTTAGAAGATTATGTTTCATATCTTCTACTAGTAGAACATTTTCTTCCTTTGTATTCTTGTTCCCAATTCTGACTGTTCCTTTTCCAATGATTTTGGCTGAATCATCATTTTCAAAGGAGAATGATCCATCTCTTTCCTTTCGTAATGTAAGAAACCTGTCTCTATCACTTGTCATGTGTTTTGAAAACCCACTGTCAACATACCAACCACGTTTCTTCTTCTTATATTGTAGAGAGAGTGTGTATTCTTCATTTCTATATTGATCCTGCTTTCTTATCCATGTCCTTTTATGAGGTTCCTATTTGTGACTATTGTTATTCTGTAGTGGTTCTCTAGGAGGGACTGTCATTCTGCAATCTTTGGCCATGTGTCCAAAATTGTTACATTTTTAACATTCCACTTCAGTGCTCAAAGATTCAAACCTGTTGTAACTTCTTCTCTGTGTTTCACTAGGCCTTCTTGGATAACCCTTTTGTGTATGAATTTCAAAATTGTTTTTGTTCTTTTTGTTAGCTCTGCAATTCACATCTTCATGTCCAAAATTATTACATGCATAACATAAACCAAAAAATATAGTTTGATACCTGGGAGTTGAAGATCTTCTGAAAGGAGGTACTCTTATGAATTATTCTTCTTCCTGAGGCCTATCTCTCGGTTCTTGATTTTGAAATGTGAATCTTCTCGATGGAGTGTCCTTTTAATCTTCCTTGTAGATCTTCCTATCCCCCTTGATTGTTTCTAAAATATTTTTGGATATGTTTCTTGGTTTGTTGTTTTGGAGCTTGATCCTTTTTTTGTCTGATTGTATTCAAGTTTGGACTTGTCATGATGAGTTTTTTGACTGTTGATAATGTCATCCAAAAATTTTGAGTTATTCTACATATTTTTATTTTGAAGATCCTTTCTTAATGTGACAATCTCTGCTTCCAAATTTCCAATGATCTTGTCTTTTTCTTCTAGCTATTATTTGAGTTCTTATTCTTCAATTATTTTATCTTCTTCTATTTGAACCTTCAAAATTGTGATCATTTGTTTTAGTTCTTGAGTGTCTTCTTTCTTGTCTAGCTCTGCTTGTAGTTTCTTGTTTTTCTTGTTTTCTCTTCTGATAACTTCTATGGCACACAATAATTCCTCTTGGTAGTCAACTTTTTCCTCTTCAATTTCTTCTTCGAATTCTTCATATTCTTCTTCGGATTCTTCATATTCTTCTTCAGAGTCTTCTTTATATATGTATTTTCCTATTCATTTCTCATTTCATATGTTGTGAAGATTCCATGTAATTCATCCATGCTTATTGAGTTTAGATCTGATCTTTCTTCTAGTGCTGATATCTTAGGGTCAAATATCATAGGAAGAGATCTTAGTACTTTTTGAACAATTACAGATTCTTTGATTTCTTCTCCCAATCCTATGATTTCATTTACTATTTTATCAACTCGTAAAAAATATTATGCAATATTCTCATCTTCCTTCATCTTAAGTTGTTCGAAATGACCTCTGTAAGTTTGAAGCTTTGCTGCTTTGACTTTTGAATCTCCTTCATAAATATTTTGAAGTTTGTCCCAAATCTCTTTAGCAGATTTACAATGTGCAACTTTGGTGAATATCGTTTCACTAAGACCATTCAGAAGTGCATTTTTGGCTTTGGAATTATTCTGGCCGATTTTCTCTACTTTGTCATTTGTTGGTGGAACTGTTGGTGTTGTGTATCCATTACAATTGATTGCCAAATTTCAAATCCCTATGCCTATATATATGTTTTCATCCTTATGCTCCAAAATGCATACTTCTATCCATTTAATTGTGGAATTCTATTTTTATACAAGTTGTTTCTCTCCATGATCTACCTTTCAGTGGTTAAACTGATTTCTGAAGGAACTTGCTCTGATACCAATTGTTGGATTATTGAGAGGGGGGGTGAATCAGTAATAGATCAATCTAATCCTTTTTAACCATATAATCGAAGTGGTATATCAATGTAGCATTATCATCCAATAGCTGCAGAGTAAATATGCAATGAAAGAATGAACAATCATACAATACACAATACACCAATGTTTTACGTGGAAACCCAAAGTGGGAGAAAACCACATGATTCTTTTTMTTATATGTCTTGAAGAGTTACATTCATTGGAATCACCAACTTCCTTTGTTTTCTAGCTACAACTGGAAGGAGACTCCGACCCCCTTATTTTTTAGGCTACAACCCRAGGGAAGCTCCAACTCCCCTATTCTCTGGATACAACCAGAAGGAGGCTACAACCCCCTATGTTCTCCAACTACTACTGAAAGTTGGCTATAACCACCTATCCTTACCCCATCCAACCACCCTGAGGTAGAAGTAGAATGATGGAACCACTATCACACTATCACTGTGAGATATATCGCTGTAAAACTATACCAATAAACCTAAACCATGCATCAACCATGCATCAACCTGTACCACAAACAAGTGCATCAACCATGCACCAACCTGTACCAAACAATCTGCAATCAACCTGTACCATAAACAAGTGCATCAACCATGCACCAACCTGTACCAAACAATCTGTAATCAACCTATACCATAAACAAGTGCATCCAACCATGTACCAAGTATGTACCAATCATGTGTCAACTTCTCATCAACTATGACTCATCAATATGTACCAACACCATCAACTATACACCTCATGTATGTGCCAACTAATCAACTACTTGTCTCAACCATGTACCCAACATGTACCTTAACCAAAATCCCTCATCAATTTCATCATCCAAATATGATTTGTAACTTTATAATAGACCTGGTGTATATGATCACATACTTTCAAATCTTCCTTAATTTTCACAATAAGAGACTAGCATTTTCATCAAACTTTTCTTTAGTCTCACATGACTAGTTTGGGATTAGTCAACAACCCTAACTTGAAATAATCATAACTATGTACCTGTAATGAATAAATATCTAAAAATAATACACAATGTTCTTTAGTTTGTTTTATGCAATTCCTCCAAGTGTCACTACTTGGAACCTCTGAATTCTGTCGTATTCTAGAGAGACATTGTAGAGCGTGATCCACACAAATATTTGTTCGATGGATATAAAAATGTTACAAATAATACTACAGACAGTACTCTAACCAACACATTTGGTCTTACTGAATTTTGATGTGTTATGAAGAAGTTATGACGTTTTTACCCGAAACACCTGTTTTAGACTAGTTTCAAGACTATCCACAAACCCTATTTTCCATGGAGTGTAACTCCAAAAATACAACGACCCACAAGATGAAATATTTACCACAGATACTTGGATATGTTTCCTCAATGTCCTATCAATTTCACAGTCTGTATCATTCTATAAAAAAACGTTATTGCGAAAATGGTGAGATGACTTGTAAATAACATACCTTAGAAAGCATCATCAAAATAATTTATCCTCCCTTGAATTTTGACCTTCTTTTCTTCACCTTCCCTATGAAATTAGGCTTAGATATCCGTTGGTTACCTCATTCACCTATATATATTCAATGTTCTCAAGTGTGATGTAAAATGAGAGAGCTTTGCCTCTTATTTATACTCTCCAA
This sequence comes from Picea mariana, assembly GCA_032191745.1. Classification (NCBI taxonomy): domain Eukaryota; kingdom Viridiplantae; phylum Streptophyta; class Pinopsida; order Pinales; family Pinaceae; genus Picea; species Picea mariana. Next base: position 37,521 of record JASDQU010208261.1, on the reverse strand, counting down.
GTAGTTTCCTTAAAAACATCCTCTAGGTCACTTTGCCTACTTTCCTTATTTTAGGGTTAACCCACTTCTAATTTCTCCATTAAATTTATTATTTAAATAATTTATTTTGTATTCACTTTGAATTATAGTACACTTTATTCAAGGGTTGACATCAATGAAAACCAACATTAATCAACAATTGGGCATGATTTACACTAAGTATTATGAAACCGATGAAAGCATATATGCAATTGATTATAGGAAAGTTCCAGCTTATGGAGAGATCAAATATTTTTTACACCTGGATTATGAAAACCCCCCATATCATTATTTTTTTTAATATTATTGTGGTGGACCTTCCTCCAACATATGGAGTAATGCTGGGAATAGATTGGAAATATATGATTGAGGGATATATAATGAATGATGGAAGTTGTATGATGCTACCATGCAAAGAGGGAGTAATGGTTAAAGTTCCTCATGAACCTAGAAAACCATTCTCTTTCAAGAAGAAGAACAATGAATTGATGAAGGATTATATAGATGTTGAGATTGGAAACTATGCTATCCTAGACATAGAGAATAATGAAAGCCTAGAGAAAGTTCAAGACACAGAGAATCAAGAGTGTTTGTTTGAAGGCTACTGGAGGATGCCATTCGATGGAGCCTATTCAAAGTTTAGGAATGGAGTTGGAATTGTTCTTTTGAGTCCAAGTAATATTATGCATCCACATGTTGTAAGACTGGAGTTTTCATGCACTAATAACGAGGAAGAATATGAAGCTTTGATTCAGGGGTTGATCCTTCCACAAGAAATGAAAATAGAGCATCTAATTGTAATTGGCAACTCAAAGTTGGTGATTAATCATGTCACCCAAAAGTATAAAATCAAGAAGGAAAGACTTAAGGTATATTTAAAAAGAGTTAACGGATTGATGGAATCTTTCAATTCCTTCAACATTTATTTCATTCCAAGGGATAAGAATCACAAGGCAGATTCACTAGCCTTGGTGGCCTCATTGTCAAACCTAGACGATATCCAAAGAAAAACACATTTCCAAGTAGAATGAGATTTCCGATCGTTCGTGCCTAATAACATTGAATATTTGCAAGTATTTGAGGCAACGAACAACTGGAAATTTTTTTGTTGAATGAAGATGATGATGAAGATGATCAATCATGTGTTGTCACCAAATATTGTATACAATCTGAATCTCTTTTTACGAAATATGATCATGATAAGAATATACTTGAAGAGGTTTTAGTTAGAAAAGTGCAAGAGACAAGAAAAGTCAATATTGGAACTGACAGTTCCTTGAAATATGTCAACTTGGGAGTTGGTTGCACCACTGAGGAAGTTGATCAATATATTGCCTTGTTCAAAGAATACATTGATGTGTTCTCTTGGAACTGTGATGATTTGAAATCTTACGATAAAACTACTTTCCAACATATCATTCCTTTGAGGGAAGAAGCAAATCCAGTGAAGAAAAAAATAAGGATGATGAATCCCAAACTGAAACCTCTAGTAAAGATTGAATTGGAGAAATTGAAGAAGGAAGGAATAATTTATCCCAATAGACACTCAAACCGGCTTTCGAATCCTTTGATTGTGAGAAAAAATATCGGAGAGATCTGAATGTGTGTCGACTTCAGAGACCTTAACAAAGAAATCATAAAGGATAACTTTCCTTTACCTAATATGGAGTTCCTTCTCCAATAAGTCACTAGATCAACCTACATGTTCATATTGGATGGTTTGAAGAATGTTGGATATAACCAAGTCTTGGTGGATGAGGAAGACAGGGAAAAGATGACATTTATCACACCTTGGGAGACACATGCGTATGCTAGAATGCCCTTTGGTTTGAAGAATGTTGGAGCCACATTCCAGAGGGCCATGGATCACACATTTAGCAGTTTGATAGGAATATTTATGGTAAACTATCAAGATGACTTTAAGGTGAATTCAAAAAAAAAAGGGTGATCATATCCATCATTTGAGAAAGGTTTTTGAAATATGTAGATTATATGGTGTCTCTCTAAATCCAAATAAATTCTTGTTCACTGTAACTCAAGGCAAATTGTTGGGCCACATTGTGTGCAAAGAAGGAATTTATATAGATTCAAAAAGAGTTAAATAAATAAATGAGTTCAACCCCCTGACATCCAAGAAGGGAGTCCAATCATTTTTCGGCAAGATCAATTTTGTGCGAATATTTGTTCCTGACTATGCATGTATCGTGAAGCCGATCAATTTGYTGCTGAAAAAGGAACAGAGGTTTGAATGGACAATAGATACTCAAGAGGCATTCAATAATATCAAAGGAGCAATCACCATGGCTCCATTCCTCATTAGTCCAAAATTTCAAAGATATTTCATCATCTATTCATTTKCTACAGAGACAGTTGTTGCATCCATTCTTACTCAGAAGAATAGCAAAGGAGAGGAACTCCCCATAAGTTTTATGAGAAAATCCCTACACGACTATGAGTTGAGGTATTCAAAACTGGAGAAGCAAGCCTTGGCTCTTGTAAAAGAAGTAGCACACTTTCAGACATATATATTGAACTCCCATGTTATTGCTTATGTTCCCTCATCACCAATGAAGATGCTTCTAAATAAACAACCAAGAGAAGGAAAATGGGCTAACTGGTTGGAAAAGATACAAGAATATGATATTGAGATTAAACCTTTAAAAGATATCAAAGGACAAGGTTTATGCAATCTCATCGCGAATGGTGATTATATGGATGGAATGATTTCAATTTCAGTAGGAGAACCATTAGCTGATTCAGATTGGTACAGAGATATTATATTCTACTTAAGGTCTGGGCAATTCCCTATCACTATGAACTCAAAGGAGTGAAGAACATTGGAGATTAAGGAAAATCAATATGTGTTGATTGCTGATATACTGTTCAGGAGAAATTATGATGGTATACTACTAAGAAGTGTTGATGAAAACCAAGCCCAAGAACTGGTAAGAGAATTCCATGAAGGAATATGTGGTAGACACTTTTTCCCTACTGCCACCGCCCATAATATAATAAGGGATGGATTATACTGGCCATCAATGTTCAAAGACTCGTATGCCATGATAAGGAAATGTGTGTCATGCCATCAGTTTTTAGGAAAAATGAAGAGATCCACGATGCCCTTACAACTCATAATTGTAGAACAACCATTCTCCCAATGGGGACTTGATGTTGTCGTGCCAATTAATCTGAAGTCTAGCAAAGGGTATATGTACATTCTCATGACTACATATTATTTCACGAAATGGCCGGAAGAGGTGACGTTAAATAAGGCTGATTCTGAAGAGTTAATTAAATTCCTCAAAGACAATATTCTGTCGAGATTTGGTGTCCCAGATAAATTTATCACAAACAATGGTTCGATTTTCATGAATTTTACAGAGTTTTTCAGCGAATATGGAATCATCATGGGTCAATCATCGAATTATTATCCACAAGGTAATGGCCTTGCTGAATCCACAAACAAAAAACTTGTTCAGATACTGAAGAAAGCCATTGACAAGAACCAAAGGAATTGGCATCAGAAGCTAAGAGATGTGTTATGGGAAAGCATAATGACTCTGAAGGATAGCACCGAGATGTCCCCATATATGTTGGTTTATGGGAAATAAGCGAAAATTTTGATTAGCCTCGAGCTCAATGCCTCAATTTCTGTGGTTAATACTGAATATACAGGAGACAGTTCACCCATCCAGAGGAGAATCAATCAGTTGTTGAAGTTGGAAGAAGAACGAAGCAAATCCCTGAATCAAACTTCTCAGAGGCATCAGAGCGTCAAAATATATTTTGATCAGAGCTCAACTGTAAATAATTTCTAGAAAGGAGAGCTGGTGTTACTTTGGAACAAGGCCAAGGAGAAATTGTCAATGCATACAAAGTTTGAAGCACTTTGGATAAGACCATACGTCATCGAGAATATGTTGGGCTTTAAATCCTATATGCTCCAAGACATGATGTGTAAAATATTAATGTTGCCTATCAACATGCAACATTTGAAAGGTTTTGTCTCCTAAGACTTCCTCATTCTCACTGTACATTATTTTATTTTCTAGTTTGTATATTCTAACTCTGACTTCATAGCCCAATAGGTGAAAGAACCTGGTCATGAGATATTCTGGATTCTTGACAACCCACAGGGGGTCATCATCCCACAGTTGGAGCCTGCTGTTGAGATCAATTATCGCTTCTAAAATTTCCCTCCCCTTCTCTATTTTCCCAGTTTATTTTGTCCATTTCGTTTCCCTCTTCTATACTTACCCAAATTCCCCTTTTCCTTTTTTCCCTTCTATTTTCCCTTTCTAGTTACTACTTAGTCATTTTTACCAAAATGACGGGTTGATGGGTTGGTAGACTCGTGAGTTCTCACTTCCTATTCCCATATCATGAGTTCAACCGACCGCCATATCATCTTATACTTAACTGTTTTTGTAGTCACAGGTTCTCGGGTTGGTGGGTTTCAAGATTTCATATCCCATGTTCCCCATGTTCCATGACATACATTTTGTACCCAAACGATCCACGATCTACATTTTTGACCATTGGACTCTCGAGCTCCTGAGTATCTCATCTCTCCTATTTTGAGTTCGACCGACCACGTTACAACACTTATCCAATTCTCAACCTTTTGCAACGATGGGTTGGCAAGTTCCTGGGTTCATACAAATCCAAAATCTTATTCGCTCTCGTCCATCCCCGCCACCTTTGCGCTTTTACCAAAATGCATTTAGTATGGTTTAATGCTAATAACTCATCATGTAGGTCTCGTAAATATCATGAATAAGAGAAGGGCTCGAGGAGATTTCTTATTAAACCACATTAAAGCACGATTTATAGAAGATTATATTATATCTCTCAAGCACTCATTTCAAATATTTTCTGGATCAAAAGAACTCTCTCACCAACTTATGGAAGCAACAAGTCGACAATAGTTCTATGAAGATAATTTGAACATTTTTGATGCAAGGACTAGAACTTGTAGTGGTCTAGAGCATATTCTTATTATTCATCCCCTTCTGCTCAAAAGGAATTAATTTGGATGTCCAAAATTGCTCGTGCAGGCTGTGTTCCTGAAGTTTTTGACTGCAAGGAACTGGTTTGCTAGTGCGCCGAAAAGTATATACTCAGTCAACATATGATTCAACTCCAAGACCATTCTCCTATCTCTCTTTCACCTCAAGTGTTCCGTAAAATGTTGAAATTCCCAAAGCCAAAACTCACCTTCAAAGGTGAATATTGTAGGGACTTCTTGAAAAAACATGACAATGACCTGGATCTCTTACCTCAATTCTTGGAGAATCCCACGACCATCCCTGAATATATTACTAGATTGCAGGTTAACTTGTTTAAAAACCCCTTTTGAGAAATTGGCTGGTTATTTACCAGAGTTACGGGACAAGAAAATACTACGAACATTTCCCGCATTATTCTTTATATATTATATTTTACTGTTAAGGAGAAGGACGACCTAAAAAATGAAGAAGATTTCTACCTTGATGCCATGGTACCCTTTGGTATTACAATTTCCAACATGTTAGAACTAAATATAATAAAGGAGGACCTTCCCTCTACAATTCGGATCAAGAAGATGAATACCTACTGGAAAGAAAAAATAAAGAACTTGAACAACATCGTTCAAGCATGCAACCAAGCCATAACTGAGAGAGAAGAACTATTCAAAAGGCTCACGGAGTTGGACCTAGCCAGAAGTACTAAAGAAGTCCAAGAACCCAAATTGATCCTCAACTTGTTTTTCCTAACAAAACAACAGTTCGATGAGCAAGTTGATATTTTTAAAGGATAGTCAATTGAAAAGTTCTATGGTATAATTGAATATGATGAGGATGCCATAGATAACTGGATAGTGGATTACTCCATAAAAAATCAGTATATTGAAGAAGCATTACATGGAATTTCTATTGATCTCCAAGACTTGGATGGCGAGTTGTTCAACATTAAAATCCGACATGAAATCAATGTGGCACCTATGAAAAGTTACATCGAAGAATGGTTCAAGAAAGCTATCGATAAACTGACAAATGAAGGGCAAGAAGCAATTGAGACGGTTCTTGTAACCGTTGATGAAAATGATAAAAGGACATCAACGTGAAAATGAACATGAGAGAGACCATCATAGTAAGTTTATGGTGATCACATCCTTATTTTCTTTATCAATTCCTTCATCCAGTTATTCCACCTCTTTCACTAGAAAAGTTTAATCGAAGAATGATAATTCCTTTTTTCTTCTTACCAAGTCTTGCTGATCCTTCTACCGCCCACCGTATTCATTCTAAAATATTATTTCTTGTATTGATTTGTTTTATGGTCCACGGGAAACCCAATCCCATTCTTTAAGACAAACACAATTTAAAATTTCAAAGAATATGTAACATACTATATATTTTTAGAAATGTCAAGAGAGCTACTTTGGGAACAATCTCAACTGTGCTTTGTAACCCTTTTTTTAGAATATAAAGTATTTGAGGTTGATATATCATTATCTTTATTAGATCTTCCCATTTGTCCACTCTATTAAAGTTATCTTATGCATGCAGATCATCTTATTTTTATTTTATGTGATCAAAAATATTTATCTTAAACTATGATGGATGTGAGGAAATCTTGCTTATTTGCTTTAAATGTGTGAAGTGTGTGATTCCTGGTCCTTTCTCAGGAAATTTCTTTGAAAAAGAAAAAGAAAAACATTTTCCTTTTATTTTCTTGCAATATTTATGTTTATTTGAATTACTACAACAGACTTCTATCAAGTCCCACATTTTGAATATTTGGAAATCTCAAGAAAAATATAAAGAGGAGTACCACCTCTATAAAACCGCAGGGGGATTTACATCCTTGTGAGGTTTTCGTTTCAGTCCTAATGGATTCAAGCATCAACAATCCATGAAGATTCTGTTTGCATGGTGTAGTACATGTCCACGGGTTGGGATAACCTCCCTCCCCCTTCGTCTGGGCCCCAAAACCCCACACTCTTGGCCATGTGGCTTGGTGTTGGTGTGTGTGACCACAGGATGGGGCTAAGCCCCGACCCTTTTTCCACCAAAAATATCACAATTTTAACTTAAATAATGATATTTCCATTATAGGGTAAGAACCACCCGACAGGCTTACTGGTGAGTTCGGCCTACGCACGTCCATTTGTCCCGGAGGTCACCGGTTCGAATCCCGCAGAGTCAAACCCAAAACCTTTACAGAACAAGGGGGTGCCATGTGGCACCCTACAATAGGTCCATATCAAAAGCATAATCACCACCACCATGCCACATGTTGACCACCGATTGGTCCATGTCACCTACCAAATCACCCTGCCACATCAACAACCCAATCACCCTGTACGACTGTATGGTCTGTACAGTTAGCTACCTCGTCAACCTGTACAGATTGTATGGACTGCACAGTCAACAAAATTTTCATGTTTGATAAAACATAAAGAAAACCATATCTTTTCCATACAAACTCCGTTTGAGACCATTCAAGTTGCATTGGGATCGTGAGGACGAGATCTATGCAATAAAACCATTTTTGAGCAATTTCAAACAATTTGATTTTTGAGAATTTTTTGATCCCCTGGATCACTCCTCCCCATTGGGAAGCTTTTGGGCATCCAAAAGACTATTTCAATCTACCTATAGATGAGGATACAATTCCCTCACCCTTCCAACCTCAATCCATTTAGATTTTCTTGGATTAGTGCCTTTTATACCAACTCGAAGGTATTCCACATTCCCTTGTTTTGAAGACTTGTCTTCCTATCAAGGATTGTTATATCCTCATGCAATTTTGAAAGAAATTCTGGTGAGAAGTCATCTATTGAAGGAATATGAACATGCTCTCCTTGATCATCAATCAAAGGAGGATCATACAATCTCAAATTCTCAACATTAACAACTGCATACATTTGCATATAAGGAGGAAAATCCAAATGGAAGGCATTGTTACCAATTTTTTCAAGAATATTAAAAGGTCCATATCTGATTGGTTTCATATTTTTACCTTCTCCTTTAAGCATCTCTTTTCTAACGTAAAGAAAAAATTCATCTCCAACTTGGAAACTGTGATCAACACGATGCTTGTCATGTCTTGTCTTGTACTTGGCTTGGCTCTTTTCCAACTTATCTTGTACCATTTGATGCACCAATTGAATTTTTTCAATGTGTTGGACACACCTACCACACTTAGAGAGGGGGGGGGGTGAATTAGTGTGGGGATGTTTTTCCCAAAACTTCCCTCTTACACAAAAACTCCTTAGTTAACATTCAACATTTGCTCATTACTCATTGCTGTCATTTATAATCAGTTAGATGAGAATACATATCAGAAACATATATCAACAACATACCATCAAAAAATCATCTCCACAAGGAACACAAAGAACACAAGATGTATGTACAATTCATCAACTGCTTGTCTCAACCATGACTAGTTTTGGATTAGTCAACAACCCCAACTTGAAATACTCATCACTTTGTACCTGTAATGAATAAAGATCTGAAACTGATAAACAATTTTCTTCAATTTTTTTTGTGCAATTCCTCCATGTGACACTACTTGGAACCTCTCAGAAAAAGAGTTATAGCAAAAATGGCATACCTTGCTGAATTCTGGCTTATTCTAGAGAGCGACCTTGTAGAGCGTGCCCTTAAAGGAATATTTGTTTAAATGATCTAAAACTATTACACATAATACTATATACTGTACCCTAACCAACACATTTTTTTTCACTGAATTTGGATCTATTATGAAGATTTTATGCCATTTTTACCCGAAACACCTGTTTTTGACTAGTTTTAGGACTAGCCACAAACCCTATTTTCCACGGAGTGTAACTCCAAAAATACAATGACCCACAAGATGAATTTTTTACCACAGAGACTTGGATATGTTTTCTCAATGGTATAGAAATTTCACGGTCTGAATCATTATAGAAAACAAGTTATAATGAAAATGGTGAGATGACCAGTAAATAACATACCTTAGAAAGCATCATGAAAAGAATTTATCCTCCCTTCAATTCCGGCCCTCTTTTCTTCACCTTCCTTATGAAATTTGGCTTATATATCCTTGGTTACCTCAGTCACCTATATATCTTCAATATTCTCAAGTGTTCCACACCAAAAATGCTCAAGAAGCTCTCCATCAATACTCCAAAAGATATTCTCACAAGAAGCT
>JASDQU010208261.1:5113-28220 GCA_032191745.1 Picea mariana | reverse complement strand
AGCCATGTACACCAACAGATCAACATCAATCCATACTCATGGGTTAGTGTCATGCACTCGAGATTTTATTTTACATAATCCAATAGATGAACACTTAAACCTGCAGCAAATAGTGTCAGAACCTGCAACAAACAATGTCAGACCCTGCAACAAAGTGTTATACCATCACATCAAGCTGCAATCCATGTGCATAGACTTTTTCTCAAGGCTTTACCACATATACACGGTATTTTGCACAACAACTCACGTATCTACGTGACCTATACAATGTCATCCTGTGTATGTACATGACTGATACCACTTTCACCTGCGTATGCTTCAGTGAATCTAGGGAGCCAATTTTCATACCTCAGAGGCATTTATTGAGGGTAACTCAGAACTTCACTCATATCTAAGGGTTTAAAATTACTCGGGTCCCATTGAGAAGCCATGATTGGATTTTTCATTAGTGGAGTCACTAGATAATCCTTCTAGGGATCATCAAATGGAAAATAGGGAATCACCTTCAGTGGAGTCGCCAGGGAATGATGATACCCCAGATACTCTTAGTCTTGAGATATTAGTTTCCCTTGATATCTTTGTTAGTAAGTTCCAGGAAAGAAGGGAACAAGCCATCGACCAACAAGAAGTTGAGGAGAGGGATCCTGATGAAGGTTTCCAATCCCATAAAGAAGAGAAATAATTTACTCAAGCCTCTACTGAGGATAATGATGACCTGGTTGAAGAGAGAGAGCTCAAAGATAACAAACATGATGATGAAGAATTAATGTTTTCTCTTGCCTATGATGAAGCCATACAAGATCCTATTCCTCCTTCACAAGAAGAAGAGAATGAGGTTAGTCATTTTCCTTTCTAGGTTTTTGATGATACCCTTTTCTATGATTTAGAAGGTGAAGAAGTAAGGAAATCCTTGGATGAACTAGACCCTCCATCTTGTGATAAAGGTGAAAATTTGATTGAATAGGTGAGTCATGAGGAAGAGGTAATAATGATTTCTCTTCCATTTGATGAAGTCATCAAAGGCTTTGACGCTCCTGCACAGGAGAAAGCGAATATGGTAAGTTTTTTCCCTTTCCAAGATTTTGACGATGCTTTATTTTGTGATTTGGAAAGTGAAAAGGTGTTAGAGGAGCCCTTGGATGTACTAATCTCTTCATGTTATGATAAAGGTAATGACATGGTTGATAATATTGATGATTTCATACATGTTAGGAAATGTAAATGGGATTTGATTGGGTATGATGGGGATCCCATTTACGTCAATGAGAATCATTTGCAAATGTTTCCTTTACAACTACCATATGAGGTTACTACTAGTTTTAACATTTGGAAACAAGGATATGATGTAGTTACAGATGTTTTCCAAGAACCCAAGGGTGACCTAGTTCTATGTTCTACTAATGATTTTTGGTCATACCTTGAGGATTTTGATGAGTATTCCTTTGAGCACTCAGATTTATTTTATGAAGAAAATTATCAACCACCATTGTGCTCAAATCTTGATAAGGGTGAGGACGTTGCTTGCTTGAAGCAGGGTACTTGTGACAAGGTTTTCCATCTCCCTTAAACTACTTTACCTTGCTATGTCACCAAGGGTGTAGTTTGGAAACATGTCCCTTGTCTTGATTTTTCTCTGGGGAAAATCCTTCTTTTAAAATTGAAGGATAGGTTGAATACCTTAAGAAGAATTTTGTTATCTCAGTCTTTCAGGTTTCCCTTAAAAAATTGTCAATCATCCTATAGATTCTTTCTAGTCCCTTCCCAGACCTCAGGATGTGATGAAATCCAAGGTAGCCAACCTTCAGACTCTTTGAGTCAATGTTTTGGGCCTTTGATTTTTCATGATCCCTTTCTGAGATGGATTGGGAACTTTCCTTGATCCAGGTGGATATTGGTGGCCACCCACCTATTCCACTTGGACCCACACCATTTTTTCTTTCATTTTTTCAATTTCCTTAATTGTAGCACAATTTACTATTTTTAGCAGTTTTTCAGGTCTTGAACTTCCAGAGCCGTTTTGAGGCCCTAAACGACATTTTTTGGGCATGAATTCTTCTGCAAATATGAGTCCGTTTCGAACTTGATATTCACTGTCAGCAGTGTATTCCTTGAATATATCTTTCTAACGATGTATCATGGGTGTCAAATGGAGATAGTATGTCAAGGATACGACCCCGGGAAATTGATGTACCAATTTACCCCAACGGGGCCCATATTCTGGCGTTTCATCTCCTAGGGTTAGGTTTTTGGATGTTTAGGGTTTTCCATTGTTTCTCAATAATATATAGGCCTTCAAGCCTCATTGTAACATATATTTCATTGGCCAGTATCTACCACATCTCTTCTCAGAGATAAGCTACCAGCGCCCAAGCTATTTTATTTCCATTCTGTCTGTAAGCATATTTTAGTCATTTGTTGTTAATGAAATAAAGTTTTACTTCCATTGCATATCTGCGCTTATGTGTATTTATGTATGTCATTGTTTTCTTGCATAAATCTGGATCAGTGGTATCATATAAGTCTGCTCTTTCTCGATCCTTCTTTGCATGTCCCCAACAAGATCAGGGTATAAGGAGTTAGGGCTAGATCTGGTTGAACCGTTGCAAGATCAGCCTCACAAACCCCGATGACCACCCATGGGGGAAGAAAAGAAATATGAGGGAGAAGGATATCCTATCAAATTATTGGTTGAGGAGGCCCTTGAGAAACAAAGGAACACGATGATGGACAACTTTGCCCATATCCTTCAACGACTACCCACTGGCAATGCATCTACATCAAACAACCACTCTGGAGGCGCCACTCCTTTTAAGGTACAAGTAAACTTTGACATTCCCATATTTGAGGGCCAAATAGATGCAGATGGTGTTGATAGATGGTTGAATCTACTAGAAGGATGTTTCTTGGTTCATGACTTTTCCGACCGAGAAATGATTATTTTTGCACTCTTTAAATCTACCCCCCATGTCAAGGACTGGTGGGAAACCTACTGGGAGCAACAGAGTGAGGGGGAACCCTCTCCGTTCTAGGTTTCACCCACTTGGAATTATTTTTGAGATGCCATCAAGGAACAATATTATCCCATGGGGATCTATGAGGACAAATACATACAATGGACTACGCTGCAGTAGCAAAGAGACCAAGATGTGCATGAGCTGACGAATCTGTTCCATACCCTACACACAAAGTTGGGTATCAAAGATTCAGAGAAAAATTTGGTGTTAAAGTACCACAGTTGTCTTCATAGATACATTCAGAAGGAAATGGAGTTCCTCAACATCTCCTTGCTTGGTGTGGCATACCGGTATGATGCCAAGATTAAGCAGAAGTTCAAATAGAAGAAGCAAGACTTTGGGTCTGCGAATTAGAAGTAAGGGAAAGGTACCCCCAAACCGTCAAACAAAGGACCAAGCTAAGGCAGGGAGGCCCAGGACAACCCACCAAAGTTGCAAGCAAAGAACAACATCACGAAGCCAAAAAAGGACACGGGGAAGTGGTGTGAGCTCCATAAGAGATCCACTCACAACACAAGTGAGTGTTGGGCCAAGCAGTCACTGGTAGCTGAGTTGAAGGCTTCTGAATCAGATGTAGGCTTCAACTCTGAATCAGAACCCAACAAGGGGAATGGCAGGGGGAGGAAAATTATTGATGCAGAGCCCAATGCCACCATTACCACCACGAATATCCAAAAGAAGGAACCAGAAGATCCAGAGGAGGTGGAGCACCTCTTCCATTCCTAGATGTGGGTAAAGGGTTCCCTGCTGCAGTTCATTATCGATAGCGGGAGCCAGAAGAACCTCATCTCAGTAGAGGTAATGAAACAACTGGGCTTGCCGACCACAACACACCCACAACCATACACCATCGGGTGGCTTCACCAAGGATGGGACCTCCGCATAAGCCAACAATGTCACCTTCCCTACAACATCAATCCCTTCACGGATGAGGTATTATGTGACATTGCTCCTCTTGATAATTTTGATGTATTATTAGGCCAACCATACTTGTGGAAGTGAAATGTTGTGTATGAGTCCATGCCTCATGTTTTTATTATTACTTTGGGCAATAAATTGTACAGGATATCGGAAATAGCACCGCCTACAACCATCTCTTTGGTTATTGCAAAACAATGCAGTAAGCTCATTGCCAAAACCAGGAAATTTGTTTTCCTGATGATCCGCCCTCAAGGAAAGAAGAATCCTGCGGCCATGACCTCCAGACAGGGTCCCTCTACATGACAACAACAGATGGATAAGGTTGTGGAGGAGTACAAGGACATCTTCAACTCCCTCGGGGTGCCTCTACACTATCAGGTCAAGCACCCCATTGATATGACCCCAGGTGCGTTGTTTCCCAATGGACCAATCTATCGACACCTTTTTCTGGAGAATGACGAAATCAAGAGGCAGATTCAGGAGCTGTTGTAGAAAGGTCACATCTGGCCGATTTCATCGCCCTGTGGGAGCCCAATCATGCTGGTGTAAAAGAAGGATGGGACTTGGAGACTTTGCATTGAATATCGGGCACTGAACAAGATCATTGTCCGGAATAGGTACCTGATCCCACAGATTGATGACCTTCTGACCAACTCAAGGGGGAAAACTATTTCAGCAATATCGACTTGAATTTTGGGTATCTCCAGGTACCAATCGAACCCTCTGATGTGTGGAAGACTGCCTTCAAATCAAAGGAGGGCATTTTTGAATGGTTGGTCATGCCTTTTGGGTTGAAGAATGCCCCTGCAACCTTCATGAGACGAATGGACAACATCTTGCAACCATTCACCAACTCATTTATATTGGTGTACTTGGATGACATTCTGATCTTCAGCCAGACTTGGGAAGAGCACCTCCACCACATCTGACAAGTCCTCCAAATACTGAGGCAACACAAGTTGTGTGCCAATTTGGAGAAGTGCACTTTTGGCATGACCTAGGTTCAATATCTAGGATACATTATTGATGAGCAGGGGGTGCATGTGGATCCAGCCAAGATCCAAGTCATTCGGGATTGGCCAGCCCTAACCACCCTAGCAGATCTCCACATCTTTTTGGGTCTTTCCAATTTCTACCGCAAGTTTGTGTTGGGATTCTATCATATCACTTGGCCCTTGATTCAAGTCACCAAGGGAGGAGCGAAAGAAAAATTCTTTTGTTCTGAATCTCAACATAAGGAATTCGACAATTTGAAGCATCATCTCTACTCTACACCAGTTCTCACATTACCAGACTTGCAACAACCATTTGAGATCGAGACAGATGCCTCCAACTATGGTATTGGGGCAGTCCTTACTCAACAGGGGCATCCAGTGGCATATCACAGTGAGACACTTTCCGACACAGTCTAGAGGTATCCCATTTATGACAAGGAGATGTATTCCATTGTGTAGGCTTGCCGATAATGGAAGCATTACATTTTGGGAAAGGAAATGGTCATCCACACAGACCACCAACCCTTGCAGTTCATAGAGACATAAGGGAAGTTGTAGAACAATTTCCATCAGAAGTGGTCCACATACCTGCAACAGTTTCATTTGAACATTAAGTACAATAAAGGAAGCACCAATAATGTTGTATACTGCCTCGACCGACCCCCTATCATGGAGCTAACCACGGTTCTCAACTCTTGTGGGCACGAGACTTCCGATTGGCCACTTCTGTACAAAAGTGATCCAGAATTTAGCCACACATACAATACACTCTTGGAGGGTAAGCAAGTTCCTAATTTTCACCTATAGGATGCCCTGATATGTCACTTGGGACATCTTTGTGTTCCTTCAAGCAAGTGTGCCAAGATGATTTGGGAGGTGCACTACAGTTGGGTCGCTGGGCATTTCGGGGTTGAGAAAACCGTGGCAGTATTGTAAAAGTATTTCTATTGGCCGAACCTTCGACAGGATGTCAGGAATCACATCAAGTCCTGCACTTCTTCTGCCATTACCAAACCAACCATCAAGAAGCAAGGCCTCTATACTCTGTTTCCCACCCCTAGTCGACCCTGGGAATCCATTTCCATGGATTACATGTCGGGCCTTCCTTCTACTAAGCATGGAAATGACTGTGTTTTTGTGGTCATCGACAGATTCTCGAAGATGTCCATTATGATGGCCTGCAAGAAGAATATCATAGCAGAAGCCACTGATAAACTCTTCTTTGAGCGAGTGTGGGTACACTTTGGGATCCCATAGTATATCATCTCATATCGGGACAACAGGTTCTTCAGTACATTTTGTTCCAAACTCTGGTCGATGCTGGACACCAAGCTCACCAAGTCCACAACTTTCCATTCGCAAACTGATGGCCAGACAGAGGTCATCAACCAGATGATTGTACACATTCTGTGCATGTACAAATCAAATAATCCATGCACATGGGATGAGATCCTCCCCTATGTACAACACAGCTACAACCAGGCTCTCCATAGCTCAACCAACCACAACCCCTTTCAGGTGGGCTTGGGATTCCAGCCACTATGTCCCATTGACGTATCCATGCCATTTGTGGCGACTCAGGAAGATTCAACCCATGTTCAGTCTAAGGCTAACAAGACAAACAAATTCATTGATCACATTCAAAACATATTCTAACAGGTTCATGACATCTTTGACAGAGCCAAAGCTAAGTACAAGCAGTGACATGATCAACATCGGGTGCCACACAACTTCCAGGTGGGTGACAAAGTGTGGCTACATTTGCAAAAGGAGTGCCTCGCTGGACCCTACCGCAAGATTGGCCCGCTCTAATATGGGCCATACACCATCACCAAGGCTATAGGGGACAATGCCTTTGAGCTCATTATTCCACCATTCCTTGTTCTGCACCCAGTGTTCAATGTCGACCGCCTTCAACCCTACTTTCCACCTCTACTGGACACATCCGACATGGCAGAACAACTCACACCAGCATAGTTAAACCCATATTGCATGGAACAAGCCACAATTGATTGGATTATGGACACACAGATCAAGAACAACCACCAACAGAGGATCCAACTATATCAAGTTGTCAAAGCAGGCCAACTCCTTCACCAGGGCAAGTGGCTCACCAGGGACCAAGTTCAACAGAAGTTTCCTCATCTCATGGAGGAACTCAACGNCAGGTGGGTGACAAAGTGTGGCTACATTTGCAAAAGGAGTGCCTCGCTGGACCCTACCGCAAGATTGGCCCGCTCTAATATGGGCCATACACCATCACCAAGGCTATAGGGGACAATGCCTTTGAGCTCATTATTCCACCATTCCTTGTTCTGCACCAAGTGTTCAATGTCGACCGCCTTCAACCCTACTTTCCACCTCTACTGGACACATCCGACATGGCAGAACAACTCACACCAGCATAGTTAAACCCATATTGCATGGAACAAGCCACAATTGATTGGATTATGGACACACAGATCAAGAACAACCGCCAACAGAGGATCCAACTATATCAAGTTGTCAAAGCAGGCCAACTCCTTCACCAGGGCAAGTGGCTCACCAGGGACCAAGTTCAACAGAAGTTTCCTCATCTCATGGAGGAACTCAACGCAATGGGGACCATTGCTTCCTAAGGGGCGAGGAATGATCCAGGTGGATATTTATGGCCACCCACCTATTCCACTTGGACCCACACCATTGTTTCTTTCATTTTTCTAGTTTTCTTAATTGTAGCACAATTTACTATTTTTAGCAGTTTTTCGTGTCCTGAACTTTCGGAGCCGTTTTGAGGCCCTAAACGACGTTTTTTGGGAATGAATTCTCTGACAAATATGATTCCACTACGAACTCAATATTCATTATCAGAAGTGTATTCCTCGGATAGATCTTTCTAACGATGTATCATGTGCATCAAACAAAGATAGTATGCCAAGGTTATGACCCAGGGAAATTGATGTACCAATTTACCCCAATGAGGCCCATATTCTGGCTTTTCATCTCCTAGGGTTAGGTTTTTGGATGTTTATGGTTTTCCATTGTTTCTGAATAATATATAGGTCTTCAAGCCTCATTGTAACACAGATTTCATAGGCCAATAGCTGCCACATCTCTTCTCAGAGATAAGCTACCAACACCCGAGTTATTTTATTTCCATTCTGTCTGTAAGCATATTTCAATCATTTGTTGTTAATGAAATGAAGTTTTACTTCCGCTGCATATCTGCGTTTATGTGTATTTTTGTATGTCATTGTGTTCCTGCATAAATCCAGATCATTCCTAGAAGTGGAACTTGGCATAATTTTGTCCCTCCCTCCTGCCTCCATGAGATAGACTTTATGATTTTCGATGATATGATACATGCTCTAACGCATGTTATTTTTTTCTTAAATTTTCATTGTTTTGGTTTATGATGAAGCACAGAGGCAAGTATTATGAGATACTGCTAGGATGGTTTCACTGGTTATTTGACTACACCTAGCATTCAACCAATAGGTAAGTAGAGGTAGGTAGGAATTTGCATCCATTATACATACCATTACATTTCATATTAGTACAGTTGTAGTGGCATTTGCATATTATTTTGTCTCACTTATATATATGTATGCTCATGATCATATGATAGACTAGATATGCTTTTATTTGTTTATTTTATCATATATGGATGAGGGGTGATATCGCTACCCAAAGGATTAATAATATCCTTTGTTGAGATTTAACAAGCACATGTCATACCAGAGATGCTAAGGTGCTCATGCTCTCTACGATGAGCACATGTCCCTGATTTGGAGCCAAATATTATCCCCTAGCCTAGGGATAACTAAGGATATCACATATCGAGGCCCACATGTCCTATACATGGAGTACTGAGAGCCATACGACTTGAGAATGGCCCCATAGGGCCCCTCTTTTCTTTAGTGCAGTCCACATATCACCAACAATAGTATCCATCACACTAGCCTGGTCCTGAAGTAGTAGTGAGTCTTGATCCATGAGGTAATGAGTCCGAGTATCACGGTATGTATCACTCTGATTTTTGAAGCACTTGAATATGTTGTATTGAATACTTCTTTAATTTCATGACGTTTTCTTGGAAATTATGCTCTTTACCTCATTCATACCTAGAAGGGTGACATGGTGCCATGGTAAGTTGATTTCCCTTTAGGATGGATTGCTATTGGGTGGATATGTGAAAAAACATCGTCCGTTCCCTGCCTACTTACCATTTTCCATACGTATTCCTTTCATCTCCCCTATCCTTGTTTGGGAATTGGGATTGGCTGCACTATGAAGGGTTGTACCTTACCTCATGGGAAGAAGGGGATAAAGGCCCATAGGGTAAAAATAGCTTGCAAGAGTTAAAATACAATGTTGAAATCTTCGATATGCTTCACCCAAGGATCCCAGAAAGCAGTGAAAATATTCTCAGTAAGAAAAGGGGACCCATAAGATAACATAAACAATCAAGATACTAGTTGATGGATAGGAGGTCTCATCACAAGTTGACCTATTATGACCATGGGCATGTAGCGGTATGACACTACCACCTGTCTGGTCACAAAGCCAGGGTATTGGCTCTTGGTGGCATAGCCAAGAGAAAGGGGGGTCTCATCACGAGCCAACATTCTCATTTCCGTGAAATGTTTGTGGAAAATGCTGTTACATCTGGTCATCAAGCCAGGATAGTGGCCCTAAACTATTTCCTTGAAGCACAAGAGAAAAATATCAAAATAAATAAAGATAAGAGTAAAAGGAAATGAATGGGATAGGAAACAATTGCATTCATGACAAGGTCCATCTCACCCTCTACAAAGGCACTCACATGTAAGGCTTTACATTTCCCTATTATCACATGCAACCCATGCCCAAATATTTACCCCATGCCACCTCATACACTTACATGACTTGGACTAGATCCCACCTGTGAAACATGCCAAAATTAAGAGAGGCTATCCCAATAAGACATCCTGAGACCTTCTCCAAACCTAACTTGTTAAATTGCATAATGTCTTTGAGAATTTGTCTGGGTTAAGGTGTTATAAAAAAAGGACAGTGGAGCAATAAAATGAAACAAATGAGGAAATAAAACACAAAAGATACACAATACAATAGAGACACAGATATACGTGGTTCACCCATTTTGGGCTATGTCCACTAGAGAAATTTTCCAGGCCCTTCCTTTCATTATCCAACAAAATTAAGGGATACAAACTACATCACACCCGCTGTAACTTCCTCTTCTTTCTCTCACAGTCTCCTCTCTCAAGATACAATATTCGCAATGATACACAACCACAATACAATTCCCTCGTAAAAGAGGGTTGCCTTCTAGGGAAAAAACCCCTAACATAACTTCTACTGTTAGATCTGCAACGTTATAATGAACGATCCAAATTTATGATGAAATTACAATATATATTTACAAGGAAATTATTTCTTTGAGGGCTTCGCCCCCAAACCCCCACCGAGATCCCTCCCCCCGGACCTTGCAAGGGGGGGAATCCTCCCCTACAACCACCCCCCCACCTCCCCCCACGTGGAGGGGTGTATAGTAATCCTCGGTGTACAGTCTTCATGGGGTATAAACACGGCTAAAAATAAATACCTATGAATCAGAAAGATAATCAAGCTCCACAACCAACAATCTCCCACTTGGAGACTGATATCAACAACTCCACCACTATTGTATATGATGGAATATGATCCTTCTTTGACCTAGAAAATTTCTCATCTTCACCTTCATGCTTGAAGATCACCTGAAATTGAGTAGGAACTCAGTTTCTCCTTGGTTACTCTCTTTGTTAACATGTCTGTAGGATTTTGGATAGTATGTATCTTTTCCAACTTCAAGCGTCCATCTTCCAATATGGATCATATGAAATGGTACCTAAGATGTATATTATTATTATTTGAATGGAAGGATGCATTATTTGCAATATGAATGGCACTCTCATTGTCACAGTACAACTTGTTGTTCTCCTACTTCTTTCCCAATTCCACCATAAACCTCTGTAACCAAATAATTTCTTTACTAGCCTCTGTAGCAAAAACATACTCTACTTCTGTTGTTGAAAGTGAAACAACCTTTTGTAGTTTCGAAATCCAACTTACTGTTGTTCCACCTACAATAAAATCATATCTTGTGATGCTCCTCCTGCTAACTTTATCACCTTCCATATTTGAATCAACATATCCCTGTAGAACAGTGTATGAACCTCCAAAACATAATGCATGAGTATAAGTACCTCTAAAATACCTAAGAATCCACTTTACTACCTCCCAATGTTCGTTACCTAGATTGTTCATATACCTGCTCACAACTCCCATTGCATTTGCAATATATGGTCTTGTGCAAACCATCACATACATCAAGTTGCCAAATGATGATGAATAAGGGACCCTGGGCATGTATTATATATCCTCCTGTGTCTTGGGACACATTTCCTTAGTTAATTTGAAATTGTTGGCCAAAGGTGTACTAACTGGTTTTTCATTCTACATTCTAAACCTCTCCAACACCTTCTCTATGTACTCATCCTGAGACAATGTCAATTTGTGATTTTTCATGTCTCTTGTTATTATCATACCAAGGATTTTCTTTGCAACACCCAAATCCTTCATCGTAAATGAATTAGACAAATTCTTCTTCAACAAATTTATACCATGCATATTAGACCCTACAAAAACATGTCATCTACATAAAATAGAAACATAATATAACTTCCATTTTCTAGACTTTTAAAATAAACACAATGATCAAAATGACATCTACTATAACCGTGTTCTTTCATAAACCTTCCAAACTTCAAATACCACTTCCTTGGATATTTATTTAGGACATACAAGCTCTTCTTCAACCTTCATACCAAATTCTCCTTCCCTTTGACCTCATACCCCTATGGCTGCTGCATATAAATCTCTTCCTCCAAATCCCCATGGAGAAAAGTTGTTTTTACATCTAACTGTTTAAGATGCAAATATTCTATTGCCACAAGACTTAAAATAGTCCTAATTTGAAGTAATTATTGGTAGCAGGCTGAAGTGGAAAGAAGGACGATCGTGGGGAAAGAAAGCATGAAGAAACTGAAGTAACAACTGGAGGGAAACACAACACGCGCACATGCAAGGAAGCATGCACAAGGAAAGCGACAATTGGAAGGAAGAACAACATGTGTGCATGGTAGGAAGACCTCACGTTGGTAGGGTTAGGGTTTTTGTAATACTTTGTAAACAACTGAAGAGCCTGATATATATAAATATAGATATGTAGGTATAATAGTGGGTTCCCTTTTTGTGTTGTGTAAGGTTGGTTCTCGATTAGTTCACTTTTTTATTGTTCATACTGGTTATGCACGAGTCAATACGATATGTAATGTTGTGATGAACTATTTTGTAAGCTGTTGAGCTATAGGGGAGAGGAGAGAAGGAAGATTTGAGGATTAGACCGTAGGCTGAGGAGCCTACTGCGATCTAGTTCGCCTCACATAGATCTTACCCATCTGAGGAGAATTGTAAGCGCGCGACGCTGGAGATGCATAACTACCATAATAAAAGAGACAAGAGACAAATCTTTGTGGACATAGCCTAGGAGGGGGTGAACCATGTTAATATCTTTGTAATGTGATGAATGCATGTATGTATTTACTTTCTTTCAACAGTTAATTGTTGTGATTAATGAATGATTTATTATATTGTTATGGAATACGGTGGCGTGTTAAGGGAATAAATTTTGAAGACAGTGCATAATATCAAATAAAGTAGATTGAAATCACCATTTATAATACCTGGCCCTAAATAACGAACCCCTATTTCATACTCAATCCTGGGATGTAAACACCTGAGTCTTACAACCACCCATTTAAAGCTATCTCAGGTGAGACTGTGCAATGCATTCTGCGTGTTGTGTTGCCTTCTGGTTCACGAGGAGGGCTGATAGTTTTAGAGGATTTGCTGGAAACCTAAAAAGACATGAACCCTAGGTCAATAACTCAGATGATAGAGTAATAATTAGTAACCAAAAAATGGTTCCATTTTCGTTGGAAGGAACAAGAGGAGGACTGAGTAAAGGAGATAGATTGAGCGAGAAAATAACAAAGAAAATAAGAGAGCAATGAGCCATTAGAAGGGGATGTTGAGACCGTGTAACCCCACAAAAGCAGAAATCAAAGCTTGGTTGAGAACCAAAGAGCTAGATTTTGCACAAAAATACAATAGAAACCTTATAATCAGACTGCACAAATATCTTGACAAATACATGTTTACTGATTTACATGATGTATTTTTATGTGATTTTTTGCATCTGCTATAGGAGTGGATACTAAGGTTGAAGGATAACCACATGGTGAACCAGATTCGACAGCTAGATTGGACCCCAGTATAGATTGAGAAGTTACAACAGGTGAACAACAAATTCACCCGCGTAGTAGACTTCTGGCTTGACAGTATTGTTGCAGGGTTCATAATAGAGTTTGCAGTTGACACAGCCAAGTCATACAATGCAACAGAGAAATAATTTCTACGTAGACCTTGAGGAAGGTACATTCGTTCACTGTATACTTCTATCAAGATACTGTTATATAAAAAAGGTGTAATGACAATGGAATCAGACAGCTAAACTTCCCTGTGTGCATGGGGGAAGGGGGGAAGCATTGACAGAAAGGGGATAAATGGAAGGAGGTAAGAATAAAGAAAAGAAGGACGAGGAACCCTTGGACTTGATCATGATGGATGATGACCAGATCAAGTGGATATTGGCATCATCAGGAAAGACACATAGCAGAGAACCCTACCAATACAAGTTGAACACTAAGAAGAGAGCTATAGCCGTGAGGGAAGGCTTGGCGAGCGACGAGGAAGAGGTAGAGGATCTTCAGGCTGTGGAGAAAATTGAGGAAATCCTGCACGCAACATATGAGAGGAAAACGAGAGCTCCAAGAACGTGAGGAGAAGGCAGCCATCCTATCCATATTAATGTCAGTGTGGAACCCATAAAACCATGTGAGACTAATACACCAAAGATAAAATCACCTGTTGGCACAGGGGCAGACCTAAGGTTCAGCTCCAAGAGCGCACCAACAAGCCCTAACTACTGGCCCTTTCGGAAACACCTGTGAAGTAGATGCAGTCTCACCTGAAGCAGTTATGAGGGGGTTGTAGGATGAAGATGTCTACAACCAAAGGGAATATCAAGTGGGTCTAACACAAGAGCAACAGAACATTCATATATCACTTATCAACTTTGATCTATTCCATACATATATCAGATCTACCATAGCAATGTAATAATAGTATATAAATGACAGAAACAAAGTACCAATCATGCACAACACCAAATATATGTGGTTCACCCTCCCTCTATGGCTACGTCCACAAAACTGTGCTATATTATAATTGGGTAAAGCATACAGTTGTTGTATGCGCTCTTAGATAGTGGATCTCCTCTCTTCCCCTATGTTTCTCTCCCCTTCCTGCGCACCCAGCTGCAGGGTTGATCTTCGCACCCAGCTGAAGATCTTACAATCCAGAAGGCTCTCGTACTCAACACTTCTCTCTCTCTCGATACAATACTTACTCACATCAACAATAGATCTATCACAACAGCAATATCATACCGACCCAAAAAGTATCAATCAAAAGTACCAACCCAACCTAGGCCCTTTATACCTCTATTTATACATTACAATAGCTCACCCACAGCCTTAGGTCGAAACCTAGGTGTCCAAAACCCTAGATACCAAAACCCTAGATGTCTAAAACCCTACTTCAACTTGACCTATATTTTTAGGGCTTCGCCAGCCTATCTTTCCTTCCTTCTTGCACGGTTGTCCAAAGCATATAAAGGTGGCCTTTTCCGCTTGCTGGGTCATCCACGACCCTTCTTCCTTGCTTATCTGTCATTACTGATCTCCTCATTCAACAAATTTCTTTCTCGGGCTTCGCTCCATCTTTTCTGCTCTTTTGTTCACTTCGACCCAATAACAGTCACTGTGTCTTCCACGTAGTTCACATTCTCCCTTTTATTCCTTGATCTTTGCTTGCTTCCATACCCAAGGGCAAACAGGCCCCCAACAGTCACTTGTGGCTCATTCCAAGGCACTTAGGATCTGATCTTCCTATTTTACTTCGACTCTAGGATGTACAGTGTAGCCTCTGCATTCTGCTCTTTTCCTCCTCTCCATCCCTTGTGCAGACTGTCTTTGCTATGTATGGTACCCAGTTTCAACTGCACCTGGTACCTACACCCTTTTCTTCATGCTTTTACTGAGAGTTGTGAGGCAGCTGGTTGTCATAGTACAACTTCAGTCGACTCCCATTCACTAATCCTTCCTTCCATCCTCCCTTTAAATTCTTCAGCTGCGCAACTCCTCCTTCTATGACATAGGAAATCTCATATGGTTCAAGCCAATGCATTTTGAGATTTCCAAGATGTTTTATGAACTTGCTGTCATAGACTAGCACTAGGTCTCCTTGTCTAAATTCCTTCTGCTTGATGTTCCTGTCATGGTAGGCCTTCTCTCTTTCCTTTTGAACATGCTAATGGAATCCTGCAATGAAACGATCTTCCTCAAGTTTGACCAACTATGCGAGCCTCTCTTGAATAGCTCCAGTGTCATCCATATCTATAAAAGCAACAATTCTCAGGCTTGGTACCAGATATTCCATTGGAACAACAACTTTAAGACCGTATACCAACCTGAAGGGGGTCTGCATTGTTAGCTTCTTGCAAGTGGTTCTGTAGGCCCATAAAAGTGCTGGTACTCTTAAATCCCAATCATCTCTATTCACACAACAAATCTTGGTTAGTGTTGTCTCCAAGATCTTGTTGAATGCTTCAACTATCCCATTTGCTTGAGGATGGTACGATGTGCTCTTCTGATGGTGGATTGTAAATTCTTCAGTCAAGGCTTCGACTATCTTATTGATGAAATGTGTTCCTTGATCACTCATAAGGATCTTTGGGCATCCAAACCTGGTTATGATGTCATCACATATGAAGCACGCGACTATAGTGGCACTACAGTCCTTGATGACTCTTGCTTCAACCCATCTAGTCAAGTATTTTGTTGCTGTAATTATGTACCTTGCTCCTGTATGCTTTCCTGGGGGATTTATAGGTCCAACAAAGTCAATGGTCCATTTCTCAAATGCTTGTAGGGTCAGTTGTGGTGCCAATGGAATTTCATATCTTCTATATGGTTTCCTAACCCTCTGGCATACATCACAGGCTCTGGAATAGTCTTAACATCTCTTTGTAAAGTAGGCCACCAAAGGTCAGCACTAAGAACCTTCTACGCAGTTTCTTTACCTGCAAAATGTCCTCCTGTGATGCCTTCATGAGATTTTGTGAGGATCAATGGTCGTTCTTCCTCCATAACATCTTTGCAATATCTCATCTGGTCCCATCTTGTATAGATGTCCAAATATAGGTGAGAAATATGAAACACACACTACTAGTTGTTTCTTCTGTGGAATTGTGTACTCACTAGGTGCCATTCTTGTTGATAGGAACTGGACTATCTCTACAAAGTGGTCATCGATCTTTCTAATGGCTAGTAGCTATGCATATAGCAGTGCATCCTCTAAACTGGTCGGCTCTTCACCATGTTCTAACCTTGACAAGTGGTCAGGGCCCTTATTCATTCTTCCTGGTTTTACTATGATCTCAAAATCATATTCTTGAAACATCATAAGCCATCTGCATATTGTTCCCCCCAACACTAGATTTTTGACTAGGTATTTCAGCGCAGAGTGATCAGTAAACATTTTAAAGTGTCCCAACAAAGAATGGTGAAATTTATGCAATGCATACACCATGCCTAATCCCTCTGTTTCAATAGTGGTATAATTAATCTCAGCTGTAGATAGCTTCCTGCTGGAAAAGGATAACGGGTGGTCAATGTTTCATGTTCCTGTTTGTGCTAACACAAATCCCAATGCAATGGAAGATGCATCGACATGTACGTGAAAGTCCTTGGTCCAATCTGGAAAGACCAAAATGGGCGCAATAACCATTTTCTCTTTCAGTGTGTCGAAGCTCTACTGGCATTCTTCAGTCCAACTAAATTGACAATCCTTTTTCAACAGCTTCTCCATGGGTGTTGTAATCTGAGCATAACCCTTAATGAACTTTATGTAGTAGCTTGTGTGTCCCAACGCAGTGCATGGCTATTTAACTGTTGTAGGAGGGGGTAGATAAACTATAATAGTGATTTGGGATGGATCTATCAACAGTCCTTGCTTACATACAATATGTCCTAATAGAACGCCAAATGGTGAAAAGAAAATGCACTTCTTCAGATTCAAAGAAATTTGACACTACCTACATTTATCCAACATTAGCCTTAGACATTCAATGTGATTTTTCAACAAACTAAACACAGTCCAGTCATCAAAATATTCTTCTAGAAATTTATGAAAAAATTCTTTGAATGCTTCGATCACCACCCTGGAAAATATAGTTGGGGCATTCTTCAATATGAATGGCATCACTTTATATTGGTAGGATCCCCCTTCTATGGAAAATGTGGTCTTATGGAGGTCCTCCTTGGCAATCCGGATCTGATGGTATCCTAAAAATCCATCTGTAAAATAATAGACCTCCTGGCCTCCCACGTTATCTAACACTTCTTCAATGAATGGTGTAGGGAAGGGGTCATGTAAAAAAGAATCATTCAGCTTCCTGAGATCTACTCAAATCCCGATATCGCATGTCTTCTTGTCTTACACCACCATAGGGATAATACACTCTGATTCTTCCATAGGTTCTATAATCCTTGCTTCCAGCATTCTGTCAAGCTCAATCTTCACTTTCTCCTTATATTTAGGGTTCAATCTGTAAGGTCTTTGTTTGACTGGTCTAACATCTGGTTTTAAAGGGATCCTCATCTCTCCCATAGTCCCTTTAATTCCCTTCATATCGGTGAACTTGGTTGGAAACAAGTCTTGATATTCATGCAACAACTCAGTAATCTTGTCAACGATAGCAACATCCCAATAATCTCTGACATTGGAAAGCTTTAATGTCTTCTCTGTTACAATATTGACTTTCTTAATATTGATCGGTTGTCCAATAAATGGTAACTCAACTCCTGGCCCTTCCACAAAAGTTCCTCAGATCATCATCTTCATCGGCATTGATGTTGTAACAACCTTGTAGTTTCTGGAGAGGTGCAGTCCATTCATCCTCTTCCTATTCTAAGGGGAGGCTAGATACCTCCTCGAATATTTTCTATCTCACAAGCTATAATGCTTGATCTATTGAAGGAAATTGACTTTCAAATAGGAATGTAGTTATAAAATTCTGAGTCATACCTTTCCAATATGTAGCGATGAGGTGCATTTCTACTTGAAGGTACCAGTTGATAGGTGTTGTGTCTAGTGTGTTGATGAATTTGTGCACCCATTGTTCTCATGGAATGTCACTCTAGGCCTCTTTGCAGGTTCACACATGGTACTTTGGGCTGCTTCGACCTGTGTAGTGAACTTCACAGCCTCCTACTTGTGCTGAGAATCGCGCTGTCATCAGAGTACGATAGTGTACCCAATCTGTAATATTAATTTTGTGTGTCCCCCACCATCTTGTTGGTGTGGCTTTCAAGGCATCATCCATTTCCAAAAACCTTTGTTGTGTTGGTACACTTGCTTCAAAGTCTGATAGGAAGGCTTCTAATAGATTCAGACCATCAAATGTGGGTAGGTTACTTACTGCTGTGCTGATCCAATGAACTTCTCTGGTTAATCTAGCACATCTCATTGTAGATACTTCATATATCTGGTTCTACCAGTTCTCTGATGCTTCTTTTGAGTCTAATGAGTATGCGTTGTCACTTCGCTAGATTATATTCCCATTGGCTGTAGGATTAATGTAATCCTGTTGTCTGCTTGTTAGCTTGTAGATATTTTCTAGTGCATATGAGTAGTGTTTCTCTTTGATGGGCTCTGTGTATCACTGAACTTCATCTAGATCTAAAGGTGTGATGACCCTAAGGCCATCTCTTTCAAAATTCATATGCATTTTCTTTAAATCTACCACATTGGAATTATTAAAGGCCTAATTGATTCCCAACAACGTGGGGTAAGAACAACTATCATCAACTATTTCAATTACCTCAAAATATGCAAACGTTCTTACTCTGTCGATGTCCACAGGGACATGCTCCAATTGTCCAAATGGGCTGACAGGTTGTTGATTATCCATCCTAAGCCTGATAGGGGAATAAATCAACTTCGGTTTTCCCATCAATGCCCAGGTTTGCTTCGTCATGACGTTGACCTACGACCCTAAGTCGAGGACTACATAGTCTATCTCATACTCTCCTATTTTAGCATTCAAATGTAATTCCTTATTTTTCCTTCTCTTCTTACTGATTTGGTGTACTTCCCTATTCAATAATGGATCTATCTTTCCTTGCTCATATTGTCTAATTAAATTTTGTAATTCTTGAACAACACTTTTATCCTGAATCAATTGAATACAAGTATGTAAAAATTCCATGAGCTTGCTTACCTTTTTTCCTCCTCTTGGAAAAGAAGACTGATCAAATGCGTGAGGCATTCCATACTGTCTTACTTCTGGTCTTGTCTTTGATGAAGAAACTTGGTCTCCTCTAAATTCTTTTCTTGCTTCCTCAAATATTTGTCTTTCTTTCTTTGCATCAAAGGTCCGGGTCTTCTTTGTAGCTTTTCTGACTCCTGAATCTTCTGTAGTCTTCTTGGGTCAGTCTATCTTCTCCTGTAACAACACCTCATATGGTTATAACAATGAATCTAGGGTCTTCTCCATGAGGTTCAAAATAGATCAGTTGCACTTGTGGGTTCTGCTGAGGTCCTCGTCTTTCCTGAAGCTTAGCTAGCAGTACAGGACAATCTTCTATAACATGGTCAAATGATCTACAGTAGCTGGAAGTGGTACAAGGGTTCTAACAATCCATTGTGATGTGTCCTAGCTGTGCGCAGTTATAACATATGATCTATCCCCAACCTCTGCTCATTCCTCCTATTTGTCCTCTTCCTTTGAATCCACTGCGAGGATTGAAGTTTCCTCTCCCAAGAGAGTTATACTGTGTAGTGTTTCCTTCTTGCTGTACTTCACCTTGGATCTTATATATGTCTCTTGACCTTTCATGCATGAGATCATAAGCCCTACAATCCCTATCATCATGACCTACAAACTTATAGAATGTATAGTACAAATTTGTAGGTGTCTGAACGTACTTCTGCATATAATAGCACTCACCAGTACGATGTCTATTTCTGCATACCTCACACCAGGGTAAGGTGACTTGCTTCAAAGGGATCGGGGCTCTAGAAGCTAAGTATTCATTGAATAGAGGGTAGTGTTCCTTGTCATGGCTTTTTGATCTACATCTGACACACTAGATGTCTTCTCTTTTATATTTTCCCTTGTCTTTCTTCATATCTTCGASCTGCAGAGACAAACTAGTTAGTTGACTCAGGATATGAGTCATACCTTAAATGGATTCTTCGATAGGGGATAATTCTAGCTTCATGGTGATTTCTAATGCCYCATCCTGTGAAGCAATCTTCTRCTACATCAGGGGAACTCTGATGTGTGGTAGAAGGGAAGAAATGAACCATTCCTTGTTCTGTTCATCTGGGATCTGAAAAATCAATCGGCCTGTCAAGGTTTTGAACCTTTGATTGAATTCCCAAATAGGTTYGTCCACTTTTTGCTTGATCTCTTTCATCTCTGTGATACATTGTGACTCTGACTTGGGTTTCTTGAACTCTGCAATCAATGCGTTCTTGATCTGATTTAGTTTTTTAGGCTGTGCAAGTCCTTGGACAAGCTTCATGTACCAGCTCAATGCGCAATCCCTTAGAGTGGTACTAAACTGGGTTCTTTTGATAGCTTCATCTATGAGATTTTTGATATTCCATACAGCTTCACATAGGAACCAATGTTGATCATGATCTTCAAATCCATCTCCCCTAAAGAAATGAAGCCTCATCTCATCTGCCATATATCTTCCTAAGGTTCCTGACTGAATATGTGGTGGACTATTATTGACAGTGCTCTGGACACTCTGGTGACTGAGATTACTCTGCTTTCTTATTGCTGAATCAACAGGAAGGATAATAATACTTACTTCATTGGTCTACGCGGTTTTTGAGTTTTCAGGTTCTCTTTGGCAAAGCTCTTCATCTTGTCCTTCCTCTATCCCAGCGGGTTCTAAATGTTCTTCATTCGTCAGATCTGCTTCTTCTCCACTGTAGAAACCCTCATCCCCATAGTTCTTCTTAAACAGGTTTGCAAGGTGGACCTCTCGAAACACTCTCCCACTGCAGATACATCCAACTTCTATGTCGCTATCACTATCCAAACTTTTGAACATTAGCCTTTCTTAATCTGACCAATCTATTGTATCTTCAAGATGTTCTTCTCATGCAATAACATCTTGATTCTCAGCTTCAAAAAATGCAAAAACTTCCCTCGAGGTCCCTTCAAAAAATATTTCTCGGCTTGGCTATACGATTCTACTCTATCAACAACAAATGTTGTGATGTACCATCCAATGGTACTATCAAACCAATGATCTACTGGTTGTGATACAATGTTATCATCTTTCTTGACCTTTTGGATCAACTCTGACGTCCAAACCACAAGAAGTCTAGATCGGATCTCGAACTGCATATCTGCTAATCTATCCAACCACTCATATAGCTCCTGATGGATTCCTCCAAATAATATCTCATGTATATCATTAAATATATATTTCTCTAACCATTCCTCTGAACTAATATTAGGGTTCTTTTTCTGGGCTTCAACGAAGTCCTTCTCTTGATCTTCTATCCACTTTTGAGTTTCTGTCTTCGATGGGAACCACCTCGAAATTCCCTCAAGAAGATTCAAGTCCCGGGAACGAAACCATTTGTTGGCACAGGGGTAGACCCAAGGTTCAACTCCAAGAGAACACCAACAATCCCTAACTACTAGCCCTTTTGGCAACACTTGCGAAGCAGATGCAGTCTCACTCGAAGCAGTTATGAAGGGATTGCAGGACGAAGATGTCTACAACCAAAGAGAATATCAAGTGGATCTAACACAAGAGAAACACAACATTCATATATCACTTATCAACTTCGATCTATTCCATACATCTATCATATCTACCATAGAAATGTAATAACAATATATAAATGATAGAAAAAAAGTACCAATCATGCACAACACCAAATATACATGGTTCACCCTCTCTCTAGGGCTATGTCCACAGAACTGTGCTATATTATATTTTGGTAAAGCATACAGTTCTTGTCTACACTCTTAGCTAGCATATCTCCTCTCTTCCCCTATGTTTCTCTCCCCTTCCTGCACACCCAACTATAGGGTTGATCTTCACACCCAACTGAAGATATTACAATCCAGAAGGCTCTCGTACTCAACACTTCTCTCTCTATCGATACAATACTTACTCACATCAACAATACATCTAGCTCAACAACAATGTCGTACCGACCAAAAAAGTATCAATCAAAAGTACCAACCAAACCTAGGCCCTTTAGACCTCTATTTATACATTACAATAGCTCACCGATAGCCTTAGGCCAAAACCTAGGTGTCCAAAACCCTAGATGTCTAAAACCCTAGGTCAACTTGACCCATATTTTCAGGGCATCACCATCCTGTCTTTCCTTCCTTTTTGCATGGTGCTCCAAAGCATATAATGGTGCCTTTTTCCACTTGCTGGGTCATCCACAGTCCTTCTTCCTTGCTTATCTATCATTACTGATCTCCTCATTCAACAGCTTGCTTTTTTGGGCTTTGCTCCATATTTTCTTCTCTTTTGTTCACTTCGACCCAATAGAAATCACCGTGTCTTCCATGTAGTTTTCATTCTCCCTTTTCTTCCTTGATATTCACTTACTTCCATACCCAAGGGCCAACACCACCATTTAGACAACTGAAGTTCAGAGGAATTTCTAGAGCAAGAATTACATCTACACAAGGAGCAACAACTGGAGGAGCCAGTTCAGGAAGCACTAGTCAAGTATCTACACCGCATGGAGGAGGTAGTAGTTTAGTATTCAGAATGACAGGACATGATCCTACCATTAGATTACCATAATTTCAAGGAGAAGCAGAAGAAGAACCTGAGAAGCATTTGTTCATTTTTCCAAAGATCTGGGAAGCAAAACAGATCACTGATGAAGATACCAAACTCGCGCAGCTAG
>JASDQU010208260.1:7985-19150 GCA_032191745.1 Picea mariana | reverse complement strand
AAGAAGACTCCAGGTTTGATTGTTTTTAAATTATCATGGCTCTAACCTACATTTCTAGTACTTTTTTACTTGCTACATTACAAGTAGGTCTTGTAGCCGTGATGGAATTTTTTTTAATTGCTTCGAATTTATACTAAAAATGTACTTGTTGATCTTCCCTCTAGGAGATATTCTTGTTTTGGTTGTTCTTGTTCTGAGTAGGTTATCTTGTTGAATTCCATGGAGATTTTCATGGAAATATTGTTGTTCTTGTTTCTTGTTCTAGGCAAGTTACCACGGAGACCGGTCACCAGTGACAAATATGAGAAAGAGATATAGTAACAGTTGTAGAAGGAAAATTATTGGATGATCTTTGGTTTGAGACATGAAGGAGTGTGACCAGAGTTTGTATAGATTGATAGTTCTACCAGTCTTGGTCTTGTCACATGATTCTCTCAGTTTGAGCAAGTAATGACATAGAAAACTTGCTCATTTACATTACAAATCTCTTCCCGCTCTAGGGAAGATGGTGATATATCTTCCATATCTTTATATAGAGCATGAAGACATTCGCAGAGGTTGTGAGGTCATTTTTGAGTAGTGATAGCAGATCCAAGGGGATCTTGGACTTGATGCATTCAGATTTGTGTGGACTCATGAAAATTGTTTCCTTTGAAGAGGGGATATCCTTATGGAGATATAAAGGATCTCACATGGAGATTGACAGTGAAGGCGTGAGGAGATGATGACTTCTCCCCCTCACCCTTCAATAGTTCAGAGGGAGATATTTAAGCCCATCGATCCGGATAAATCCATTTGATATTCCTAGAGATATTACAGTAGGTCGGAAGAGGCTTGCGTGAGATCAACAGACTCTGCAGGAAGCAGAAGGACATGCAACTCTTATTTTACTTTCCGAGAGAGGCAGAGACCACAGATAAATTCAGGTTGTGCTGTAGCTATGAGCCACATCATTGATTCTTGAGCCTTCCTGTTGTGAGGAAGCATCCAGTTAGCATATATGGAGAGAATGATGTGTGGGGTATTGTTTGGAGACTGTAAGGGAAGTCTGTGATGACTTCCAAGTGGATCTATAAATATTAACCGTACATCTAATGGGAGCATCGAGAAGCATAAAACACGATTTGTTTCCAGAGGATTCTCTCAGGTGGAGGGAATAGATTATGAGGATACAATTGCTCTTGTTGCTTGATATATTTCCATCTAGATGGTGATTTCCCTTGCAGTAGGCATGGGATTAATATTACATCAAATGGATGAGAAGACAACCTTTCTCAATGAATATATTGAGAAATAAGTGTACATCGAGAAACTAGTTGGTTTCGTGATACATGAGAAGGAGTCTTATGCTTGCAGATCGAAGAAGGCCTTGTATGGAGTTATTCAGGCACCTCGAGCTTGGTATATGCAGATTGATGTATATGGCCTAAGATATGTCTCCAGTATTGCCGCAAGATTACATGGATATGATGACTCTGATGAGGCAAAAAGAATTGTAGAACACCTCCAAGTGTTTCTTTACCTTGGCATCTTCCATGGATTCCTGGCATAGTAGGAAATGGACTTCTATGTCATGAGTACCACAAAAACAGATAGTATTGTGGATGGAAATTCGCGAAGTAGTGTGGCTTCGCAAGATCTTTCCAGACTTGATTGGTTGGTGATATAATTATGTTCGAGACATGATGTAGAGGGATACAATACAAGTGCAGTACTTTCCTACCTAAGACCATATTGTAGATGGTCTTACGAAGCTTTTTGCTAGGATGAAGTTCAAGTACTTTCATGAGAGACTTGACATGATGCCTCCCTCGTTGAGAGGGAGGGTTGATGATTGCATCTTCCTATGACATTCTCCATATTGTACTCCTCTAGACTAAGTTGAGCTGATTTGTGAGGACACCTATGTGATAGGTGAGATCGTACTCCTATGGACTTAGTTGAGTTGATCTATGAGATGAGTCGTACTCCTCTAGAATGAGTTGAGTTGAGTTGTATTTGGTCTCCTGTCATGCTCCTCTAGACTGAGTTGAGTTGACTCTCTAGTTTGTACTCCTATGGACTTAGTCGAGTTGATTTGTGAGAGTGATGTCCCTAGTGGTTGAGCACTAGAGGACGCATCATGGAGAGTAGACCCATGACATCACACTGTGGGATAAACCCTAGTGTTTCTAGAGGGAGGAGCCTCTAGAAGTCCACATGGGATGAGACATGTGTGAAATAACCTTGAGGTGTAGCTCAAGTGGTTGAGATGTCCAAGAGGTTGGGAGGATATTCCACTAGCCATAAAACCTTAGGGTTTGGGAATATCCATCTGGGTTGGTTCCCAACAACCCTTGGTGACCATTTTTCCTCAAGGACTTGTCATGGATGAGATGTCCTTGACGATGCACTATGGATATGTAGGTCCTAGTGTTACCCTAGCGGGTTGTGACCCCTAGAAGGTCCACATGAGTGCACACATGTGTGACGTGTCCACATTGTAGCAGGTCAATGCGTGACAAGTAAATGCTATCAATAACATGTTCTGCGAGACCATGCCGTGGTTGGAGGACCATGACATAACTTGCGAGGCTATGAAGACTAGAAGAAAACATCACTGAGAATACCTCCTTAGCTAAGAGGGAGTGTTGATGTTTTTGGTAGCTGCGGGAGTTATTCACCTCCAAGAGACCTCCTACAAATGATATCATGATAAGAGAAGACCCCAAATATTGGCAATGTGTAACAAAACTAAAGTCAGCCCTACAGATAAATTATAATTTCTAGAAGGAGAAGTCAGCCCTAAAAGTTAAGTGACGATTAGTATAAATACGAGTCAAGCTTTCCTCATTTTGACAGACAACAACTCACCCTCCTATCACATCTGAGGCAACCGCGGGAGTACTAGTCTGAGGCAACCGAAAGAGTACTAGTTTGAGGCAACATAGTTCAGCCTGATCTGGGGCATTTTCTAAGATAAAAAATTGGGAACATCTGTAGCAGCCTCTCTATATTTGTTTGT
This sequence comes from Picea mariana, assembly GCA_032191745.1. Classification (NCBI taxonomy): domain Eukaryota; kingdom Viridiplantae; phylum Streptophyta; class Pinopsida; order Pinales; family Pinaceae; genus Picea; species Picea mariana. The sequence goes on along the minus strand of JASDQU010208260.1, from coordinate 16,146 downwards.
CTTTCTCTTGGATATCATTCTGTAGCAGGTCTCCTGCTCTGCTCGGGGGTGGCACTTGAGGATGCCTATAATTGGGTGGAAATGAGAGAACATTGCCTATGAAAAAATGAGCAGTCACATAATTATGTTTTGCAATTTGTGCTTGGTTAATCTTCTTGAGATCCTGGTTATTCACTACAGTTGTAAACTAGCATTCAAAAATTCAACACTTTTCACTTATTCCCTACACTTAATTTTGTTTTTAATTTACCCTCACTACACTCTTCCCTTCCCCCCTTTCATACTTAAATTATTTTGTTTTAAAAACATTTTCAGGGGCAGACTCATTTTACCTCACATCCCTCACATTCACATACTTAATTTTACTTTGGAGCTATGGTGGTCGGTCGGACTTGTCATACCTCACTCAACCTTGCCCCTCACATCCCTCACATCCACAACTTAAGTTTATTTTGGAGTTATGGCAGTCGGCCGGACTCGCCATATCTCACTCACCCCTCTCCCTCACCTTCCTCGCCCCCGCTTCCACCACCTACATTTCTACCCTTCCCTACCTCACCTCACGTCATCCCCCTCACCTTTACCATCTACATTTCTCCCCCTTCCTAACTACCCTTTCCCCTATCTCATTCACACTCCCACACTTAATACATTTCACATTTAAACATTATTTACCATAATTTTAATCTTTAACCTTTAACTTTATGTATTATTTTAATTAATCACCTTTAATCTTATGCCATGTGCCAAACATTCCTTGGATGACATGGTAACCTACTTAATCCTATGGAGAAATTCCACGTGGCATCCAATAAGAGCATTACACATGTCAACTAATTAATGGAGACACATGGAAACATACAAGGAGTGACATATGGCATGATTATATTGGATGACACATGGCACATTCTTATTGACAGATTGTTGTCCTACCAAGTGATGACATGTGGCAACATTTGGTTGGATGAATCATCAGTACCAAATGGGCAGATTGGTGGTTGACTTGGCATGCAAAATTATTATTATATTGAACAATTTTCCAAGGGTCAAATCCTCCAAACTCCATAATATCCTATATTCTTTGTTTCTTGCCAAGTATATGTTACACTTAACTTTATATGCCAATAAGATTCTCCTATTCCCATGCATGTGGGGTAATCTTCGTGAATACAAATCAAAATTTTCTAATGGAGGACGAATCCAAGATCAAGTGCCCACATTTTCCCATCAATTTTGATCAACGACGATTGAGTGTTAATCTTACAGAGGCCATAACTTGAGCTCCGGGTCTAAAAATCACGCAAACCTTATACCGTTGGAAAGATATTTCGATGAAGAAGATGATCATATAGGTTTAAAGGGATGAAAGTTTCTATATTTTTCCCAAAAATTAAAATATCAGTGAGCTTCATTTTTAATGGGCCTGCGTGACAACTCAACTTCACGAGCTCATATCTTGAGATCCAGGCCACGGTTTTGGGAAAAAAATATTTCATTAGAAAGATAAGATGATGAAGATCACATATAAAGTGATTTAAATGGCTAAAATATTGACTATCACTTCCATAAAATTAAAACATAGTCCTCCTATTTTAAAGGGCAATTAATTCAATTTTAAAAATAAAAGTTTATTTAAATTTTTTTATTAAAAAATGGAAAATCACCCACTTTAGATATGCATATATTGATGATGTAATTTCATTAATGAGGAATTAATGAGGCTTTAATTAAAGAGAATACTTCAAGAAAATAATTGTACGAAAAATTCAAGAGAGGAAAAGCCCTAACTACTCAAGTAGTTAGAAGATCTCATTTTAGAAAGAAAAGAAGGGCTTCATCAAGGGTCCTAAGAGTTAGAATTATCAAAGGGGCAGGACAGAAGATTAGCGGAAGAAGAAGGTACAACCATGAATACACAACCAAGCTTCTGATCAAAGAAAAGAGATATCCATCTTCTCCACTCTTTCTATTCTTCTACACCATTTCTCATAGATTTATGCTTAAGTCTTTGAATTGGGCACAAGGTTGAGTTTTTGAGTGTTCTTCTTGTATTCTTCCAAAACCTTTTTCTCATATGATCATGGAGTATTTACAGCCATATACATTACTGTAAAATACTTTGTAATGAAGAACATTTTTTATGAATAAACTCCACAAAGAATTGTTTTGGGGTTGATTTTGATTGTATCTTGTAACTTTGAGTCTTAAGTATGAGGTATTTGAGATTGACCTATCAAATTCTCTTTTGATCTTGATAGTAGTACTCTTTTAAAATTCTTTGAGATGATCAGATTATTCTCTCCTATTTTTCGTGAGGAAGACATGGATGCATTTATATATGATTAAGAATATTGTGTATGTGATGTTGATCACAAATAAATTCTAATGTTGAATCCCTCCTTCAATCTTTTCAATTGTTTAAAGACTTATTGTTGCACACGAAGATCAGATTAGGTTATTGAAGAACCATATCATTTCATAATTTCAAGCAATAAATATCTAGGGTTTATTTCCTTAGCATTCTCCTAATCCAAGATATCACAGATATATCTCTTAGCCCAATAGGAGTACCACCTCTTTAAAAACACAAGAGGATTTATATCTTCGTGAGGTTGTCGTTTCAATCCTGACGGATTCAAGCGTCAACACAACCAGAATGAAAAGGAGAGTGGCATAGACTGCTATTGTGGTTGTTAAAAGAGAGTCACAGATGTTGTTGTTATTTTTGGACGTTGATCTTAATCCCTTGCATGAAACAAATGTATGCAACCCGACTCCAATTAGTGAGATATGGGTGGAAGAGGTTAGCTCGTGGGTGGTGACAAGGGAAAATTCAACAATGAACCTGTGGAATAATAGGAGGAGTCTCCATAGGCGGACTTAGGATCTCGAGGCATGGTGAGTTTTACAGAGGATTATCAAATATGGGGTAAAGGGGAGAAACTTTGTAAATCTTTCTAGTAGAATACAATGAAATTCCAAAGAATTATCTTGAGGATGGACCTTGGAGTGACTTACCCATATGCACCAACGGAACCTAAGGTATTGCAGTTGAGGATTTGAATGGTGGTGAGCTCTAAATTTTCTTAGAGATGGTAGTTGGACGCTTCATATTCTCCAATGCTAAGTAAATTCGCGAGTAAAATCAGGAAATGAGGAGTTCATTTGGGCTTGAAATAATGTTGTCCCATACTCCATCCATGGATCAAAAACATATACTTAGTCTACTTTTATTTCTGTGTCTATTGTTTTGATGTAAAATTAATTTAACTTTATGTCTCAAATACTAACTCTATGTCTCAAGTGCCAAAATTTCATTTTCGACACTCCATCATGAAGTGGGTTAAGACATGGGCTATAGGCTAGGTTGTAGGCAATAGTGGTTGATTAAGTCAATATGGCAGGATATGCAAAGAAATAAAGTGAAGATGAGATGCCATGAAACGATGGAGTCATGTGAATTATTACGCCGAAGGTGTTCTTTTAAGGGGACGTTCATCTCGAGCCTTCGTCGTATGTTGTCCTCCAATTAAAAACTACCATCTCTATCACATTTGATGAATGCCCATGATGTTGTGCTTAATTCTTCTTCCATGGGCATGTGATGTATGTGCATGTTGTTGTGACAAGGATTCTATATCTACACATACTCGCTCATGATACACAACCTTCTTGCAACATTTAATAACCCATGAACTTCCATTTCATGTCGGTTAGTTCTAGCAGTGCACATTTAAAACTACCTGAGGAAATTGAGGACAGTGATCAAATCTCATCCTGCTAGCAGCTAAGAAATGTAACTACTGAACGAAATCAAGAAGTCGGTTTACTGCTGGTAAGTCGGTGAGCACAAAGTCGATCATGTGATCTTTTCCATTTTTATATATAAAGCCTTTGAATGGACAATCTCCCTTTACATTATCAAAACTTTGTTCTATCTGTATTCTTCTTCGTCCGTCTCTCTCGCTTGATTTGAAGATCAATTCCACTCAGTTATACATTCTTCTTCGTTTGTCTCTCTCGCTCAGTTAGAGATTCTCCTTTATTTATCTCTCTCACACTCGATTTGAAGATCAGTTAAACTAAGTATACCAGGTAAGCCTAATGTATAATTAATTTTTCTTTAATGACATTTTTCCTATATATATATACTTTTCTATTAGTAATTGTTTGTCTTATTTTCCATTCATAATTGTTATATGTAAAAACTGCTTCTTAGTTGCTCCTAAATTTTAGACGTCAATTCACATATTTTCATCCATGAAATTCACTGAAACACACACAATAATTTATTCACATATTTTCATCTATATGCAATCCAGTAGAACACATACAATAACTTTTTTTTTTTAACAAAACTAAGAAATAAATCCTTTGCAACTTGCGTACTTCCATAAATACAGTGAAATACTTGTACATAAGCTCAGTGTGTTGATATATTTACACTGAACAAAGTTTTCACAATTCCCATAAATATGTGAAATTTAAAATTAAATTACCTTGGTTCATGCATTGTCTCCATTTCGTTTCTCCTTATTGGCACATGCTAAAGAACTTGTTTTTTCCACTCTGTGAACGAGTTTCCTTGCTATTGCCGCTGCATTCCTCCACACTTTCCAAAATCCTTGCATCGATGGACACCTCCATTAAAATGAAACATGGGTTCAATGAAATATGGCATCTAACATCTATCTCTATTATGCTATAATGAGTTGTGAATGTATTTATAATGATTTGTAAATGTATTTAACTATTCTGAATGCAATAAATTTCATTAACATAATTACATAATCAAAACACATTAAGCACAAGCATCTAATTTTTATTAACTTTAACCCATCTTAATTTTATTGATTTTTATAAATTCCAACGCCGTCAACATTACCCCGTCTTCTTTCTGGTTTGGAACCTGCAGCACCTCCACTCTAACGTAACGACCTCGTTTGAAGGGCCCATTTTAATCTTGGTGGATGGGATGCAGAGATAGGCGGTTCTTATTTATTTATTTATCAATATCAATGTTATTATTTATTAGTAATGTGATTAGTTTAAAATTAATATTAGTAGACTCACTAGTTTCTCTTATGGACCATCCATCAAGAAATTCTAGGGAAGAAATTGATCACGAAGGGTCTAACCTTAATTTCTGTCTTAAAAAACTTTTCCAACCTTAATTTTTGTGGAACTCGGGTAGATAATCGTACAAACAATTGCATGACTATGATTATTACCAAAATAACTATTATTGAATATATATATATATATATATATATATATATTTTGGTATAATATATTTTTATATATAAAATTTGTGTCAATATAAAAGAAAATAATATCTTCCGCAAGGATGTAGATTGATTGGCAAGTGCAGTGTATATGAAAGGAAATTTGTAAAAGAAAGTTTCAAGTTAGACACTTGAATTATGGATATGCATGGATATGCCAGCATCCATGCATTGATGGATATGCATTGAAAACGCTGGCATATTCTTAGTCGTCCTCTAAAATTAATGGGTCAGATTTAGTGTTCATAACTTTCTTGCATTTATCAAAACATGCGTTAACATGTTTACTTTTTAACATTTACCTAATCACATTAAAAAATTATTATAAGAATATGTAATTACCACGTTTAAATGATTAAGTGAAATTAAACAATACAACCAAGATTACAAATTACCACAAACATTTTATGACATGCGTTCTCAACCAATACCACATGCATTCTCAGCCGCGAGTTAACGGCTGTGCTAGTAATACTCCAATCTCTACTACATCTACAAGATATATATAGATCCTTAAAACCTTCATTGCAACCAAAATGAACGTAGTACATTATACATTATCTCTGGCAGCAAAGTCAATTCACGTTTTAACACCATCGATTTGAACTACCGTAAAATTTCAAACTGACTTCAGAGAAAAAGGAAAAATTGTTCCTTTCGAACAGAGAAAAAAGACTGTTGTGGCTGAAATTGAAATTGATTGAATCCGACAAAATATAGTTGGTTGCAAAACGCGCACCACCAAATTCCTATCACCAAGGGAAGAAAATTGTTGCGGATGAAATTGAAATTGATTCTTTCGGACAAAATACAGTTAGTTGCAAAACGCGCACCACCCAATTCCTATCGACATGGGAGAAAATCCATGCAGTATAAGACACGATTTGTATTTTGGAAGAAGTAAATGAATGAAGTAGACAGAGACTGGCTGGGTAAGGCGGGCGTGTTGATCTGGTTTTAGGCTATGGTCCAGTGATGATTTAGTTCAAGTTTACTGTATCTCAGTGGTTATATTTGAGAATCCCGACACAACGCGTATCATAAGCTTCCAACGCGCGAGAGGTGGCTACCTTTGCATCCACAATGTCATGTCTGATCTTGATTTTTTGCTCTGTCTGGTTTCGAAACGTAATAATGTAGGATGGGATCGACCCATTTGTTGTTGTGGAATTTGATAAATACATTGGTCCTTCATGGGACCAAACCCAACCAAAGCATGTAGCAATTCCACCCATACATACAAAGGGGTAACAAGAAACAAATCCGCTTAAGATGGCTTGGGTAATGACTATACATAAATCTCAAGGAATGACCTTAACAAGGTCTACCATTGACATTGGAAACATTGAACATCAAGGCTTGACCTTCACAACAATTTCACGCACTACTACTATAGAAGGAATGTGAATAGCACCATCATTCTCCTTTGAGCGCTATGAAAAAATGAAGGATATTGCTTATGTCTCACTACGAAAAGAAGAAGAAGAATGTTTATGTTCTTTGTCACTTAACTTCTATATTCTTCTATGTTATAATCATACTTCTATACATGCAATGTTCGACTTGGCCCATACTTCTATACATGAAATTTTTGACTTGTTCCATACTTATACACATGAACTATTCGACTTGGTCCATACTTCTATACATGAAATGAAATTCTATCAAATATTTGCTAACAAATATCTATCAATCATACTTTGACCTAAATACTTTGCAAAAAATCACTTCTCCTATTTTCCTTTATGCATGGGAATGATTAATATGCAATTACAATGCTACTCATGAAATAATATATTTATGAAAAAATTTAAACAAAATATTCTATATTGTTATCTTCAGCGTTTACTTTCATCCGCTTTAGGGCTATGCTAGTTAGATTTCCCTTCATTTTTCAAAAATGAGTCACTGGATAATTCTTTCACCTTCCCAGTATGATGGAAAAGGGAAAATATGGTTGCATGAGTATAATGAAGTTTGACGACATGACGGTGGTAATCTAATATTTTCTTGTTCAGTGTGGTGTTCCAATAATTCTTGATGGTCAAAGCCGCACGACCTGGTAACATTCCTGCAATTAGCACCCGCTTGGAAATTTCATGGACATGTATACATAAGATATTCAATGTTGATAATTTGCATAAATGTCGTTCTCTATATGTTGTGAACCCTGAAAACCCTAATACTACCTATCAACTTTCCTTGTCGTCCATCCAACCTTTACAAGATGATGGTTCTCTCCTATCTTAACCCATATTCCTTTCTCCACACCAAAATGCTACCTTGTGAGGACCCAACCCTATCCAATGTTATCTCTTCCTTTGCAATAACAAAAATTAGCAGTCCTCCTTTCTCCCTTGTTATTCCAACACCTAGATTACCATCCTCTTCACTTATCCTACCCATCGCTTGGCAACCAGACTCTCAGCCTTCAACTACATTACACATCAGTTTTGAGCTCAATAAACCACAAGTAGGTCTGGTCTCTTTCCCTAGAGAAGGTGACTACATCATTCTACAAGATTCTGATGCCCCATCCACAGGTACCATCGACACTCTTCAGTTTTTTGAAGCAGCATATGATGAACAACTCATAGTGAAGCCCTACGGGAATGATTCTACAAAGAGATTAAAGAAATACTTGGCTTCCCTGTCGAGCGAAGTTTAGTTGGCAAAACTTCTTTAAAATATCTAGAGAATCATACTAGGCCATAGTTGACTCCTGAACTTGGAAAAAACAAAGACTTTCATCCTGCTTAATAGTATTAAAATAAGTGTTTGTTAAGACATTGAAAGTGTATAGCTTGGAGGGTGTGCTAACATGTTGCAAAATATGAGTATTCCCAAATAGCGTGACATTGAAATCTATCCATATA
>JASDQU010208259.1:2059-20620 GCA_032191745.1 Picea mariana | reverse complement strand
GGGGGGGGGGTGAATCAGTATGATCACTTGTTACCACTTTCAATCATAATATTTAAACTTCAAATTTATCAACATTATATAATTTATGATTGCATTCAATATACCATGAGCATATAACCATAAGTAGTACAATTCAACAATATCACATTAGATACACAGTACACCAAGATTTATGTGGAAACCCAAATGGGAGAAAACACATAATGATTTCTTATATATGTCAAGAATACATTCATAGGAAGCACCAACTTCCAAATTATCTAACACCAAATGGAAGGAGGCACAAACCCCCTAATTTACAGACACCAACATGAAGGAAGATCTAACTCCATGAGTTCTCTGAAACCAACTAGAAGGATTCTGTGACCCCATGATTTATAGGCACCAACCTAAAGGAATATCCAACTCCTTGAGTTCTATGAAACCAACCGGAAGGAGGATAAAAGACCCTTTCCTTTCTCCATCTGTCTACCTTGAAATATAAGTGTAGACTCAACCTGTCACTACCACTAATAATGTCACTTCCACTATTACCAATACATCAACCAACCTATCACTGTCCTTGTCACCATCAATATATCTGTCATTGTAATCAAACTGTCATCCAAAATGCCACTGATATACCATCATGAACCAACTATAACTAGATCCACTCACATGGATACCAAAACCATCACCATACCATGTACATCAATCATATACCATAACCTATACCATACCATGTACATCAATCATGTAACAAAAGTTGTACCATACCATGTACATCCACCATGTATCAAACCTGTATCATATCATATACATCAGCCATGTATCAAACCTGTACCATACATGCACCTTAACCATATACCATATCACTCATGATATGTCTCAATCATGCCATACACCATACACAATAATATATCATCAATGAAGTGCCTCAAGCATATGATAACAACACCATGACATATACCAAGATATCCAAGGTATCAATATAGACAAGATATAATTCTAATACCATAGCATCTCCAAGGCGTGCCTCAACATATACCAACATCACCAAGACATGTCTCAAGCATGTACCAAAACAACCAATGCATGTACCTCAAACATGTTCCATAACCTCATCAAGAAGTGCCTCAAACACACATCAATATCACCAAGAAATGCACCTCATATATGTACCAAAAATATGTCTCACACCATGCACCAAAGATGTTCCTCAAGAATATACCGATTCCTCAACAATATACCAAAGGAATGACCATCACATCACCAACATGTAACCAAGATGTGCCTCAAGTATGTGAAACCATAAAAGGAATGACCATCACATCACCAACATGTAACCAAGATGTGCCTCAAGTATGTGCAACCATTCATAAACCATGTACCAAGAGATACCATCAAACATGTGCCATATCACTCATGATATTCCTCAAGTATATTCCATACAACAAACCATATACCAAGTATCTAATATGTGCCTCAAGGCATATACCAAAAGTCACAATGACACGATTCAAGCATGTGACAAACCTTCCAAGATGCAAGCCTCAAAACACATAGAATAACATACCTTTAGACTTGTAGCTGACCCGATACATGAGTTTTCAGACATGTAGTTGTTACGAGGAAAATATCTCTATGGCTAGGTGTCAATCACAATAGACATAAATGACTGTAGAAATCAACTCTAATATCAAGTATGCTATATAAAAAAATATGCTAATGAGATAAGATAAGAGGCCTACCTCATCCRGACRTTCGATGAAGTCCACCATTGAGCACTTGACCCAAAGCAATATGCATGCAACTAGTCCTCAACAACCAAGCAATGAAAGCATATGGTGATAATATATAATGTTATCACATTCAATAGAATAATCCATCAACATTCATAACAAATACGCCCGTGGAATAATAATTCAAATATTTGCAAGATATTAATTGGACGAGAAAAGAGTATTTCTATTAAGATATAATCAACAGAAGTGAATGAGTTGCAAACTTTCCTTGTTGACACGGTTTAGAACCGAGAAACTAAGTTCCTTCCAGTTGGGCCTCCACCACTTCAATCCTCCACCAAAGGAAAGATCATATAAGAGAGACAAAGGAGTTCTCAATGAATAAGGGAAGAGCTTGGGGGCTGAACAATGTTTTTAGTCTTAAAGGACAAAGGGATGCAGACTCAATGTGAAGTGAATAATTTATCCAAAGAAACTTTTCTCTCAAAGTTGAATTTTTTCTCCTCTTTTCCATAGCTCGGATTTGGCCCATTTATATCCTTCAAGTGGAACTGAAGGAATGAGTAGGAGAATTTCCAATATATGGAAGGTCAAGGATCATTGATCTTGTGACGTGACATGGAAACTCGACACCATTTTTTAATTTTGGACACATTTCCCGATGTACATGGTTTGTAATGGTGCAACCTATGTATACACATGCTGTAATATAGGAAGGGCATGTATATGTGGAAAAATTATGTTTTTAGCTCTGGGATTTTCAAAAAGGGACTTCAAGTCTTCATAGGGAAATGGAAACATGATTTCTGTGCAAGATTGCATGGGGTGAGGAAAATCTTGCTATAACATATGCCCCCTAATGTGTGAGGTCATAGGAGTATCTGCGATGGTCGAAATACATTATAAGACCCAGAAGTGGAGTAATGGGAACCCAGCTGGAAGAACTAATTGCTCATTACAATGTGTAATGACTTTACATACATGGATGCCAATTTGAATTACACTGCAGATCCATGTGAAAATATACCAAACAACTGTCCATGGCCATGAATAGGCAAATACAAATGTGGTTACTTGCCAAAGGTTGTCATAGTCATGAGCAAGGCCCAATGAAACTAGTCTCAAAATCAATCTGAAGATATCTGTATACGATGGAGCACAATTTGATCTCCCATGATCACTAAAGTCACATAGGTACTGGTCCAATGAAAAGGTAGCAACAACTCAAGAAATATGTGACTATAAACTAATGTCTTCAATTCTTCTACACAATCCACCAAAGGTGCAAGTCCAAATTATGTGAATAAAGGATTTGAGGTCGAACACAATGAGACTTCGTTTGATTACCGGTCATTGAGGTATACCGTTAAAAAATGCGAGACAACCTACTGATGATGAAAGTAGGTATCAAGGCACCGCATACATTATTACAAGTGTGAATAAAGGAGTCAGGGTTGAACACTTGAAGAATCCATCGATTAGGAGACATTGATGTATTCCCAACCGTCGATGGTGAGAGAACCTGCCACTAGTGACTGCAAGCCTCTAAGTATTCATAGAACTCTAGGTCTCGTCTCCAGAATAGATGAGATGAAGTCAATGGAAGGAGACCCACTGAAAGGAGAGAATTAAGGCATCTCTCATCATTCAACATGAGGTACAAAGCAGGAGCTTAGTGATTTAAAGGAAATCATATGAAGAACATGTTCATGAACCAACGACCTTGTGCATATTTCACATGTGCTAGGTGCAAGCGGTACATGAAAAAGACCCTCTGAATGAAAACCAATGAGGAAAAATGCTGACAAAGGTGCGGAAACCACCAATAAGGCTAATGGCATCCAAGACACTACACAAATCCCAATGCATGAATAGATTTCTTGTCATCGAACACAAGGGAAACCACCAAGTTAATGACCAATGATAAAATGTTGACTGTTGGGTTCAAGGTTACCTACCAATGATTAAAGTAGGACCAGGGTACACAATAGGAATACAACTTCATGTGATTCTAAGACAAACTGAGGGTATGGCTAACATGTAAAGTCAAGAGTTCTGAGGAATGGCCAACACATGTTGATATACATTCTTTGAATAAGAGCATGAGACATATGGAAGACTCAGGCAACATAGACTCAATGATGAAACCATGAGATGTAGGAGGCATCAATCAAATTATCCATAGGGTACTGGAAGAGTAACTAGTTGGGGGAGTAAACTCTCTGTAACGAGCTCAGCTTCCTAAGGCCATGCTAAACCCAAAATTATGATGACAAGTGGACTAAAAAATTAGTTCCAGTAGTGGAATATACCTATTCTCAATGCAAGGAGGTGCGTGCAGGAGATGGACACTCGAGGGAATGTTCCCTCCTAGGTATAGGGTGTCAAGTTGCGAAGGATATAAACAAGGATCTGCTTGGTTGAGGATGAAAACCTGTTGAGGCAAATGGTTTATAACGCAAAGCGAGAATCGACAATAGGCTCAATACTGCAAGCAAGGGCATGAGATGCAATCACAACTTAATGCCAAAAAATGTCCTTTTTCGTAATCTTAGTCTACTTGGTTTGAAAAAGGGATAAATTTGTACTAAATAGATGTCCTTTCAAATCCAATTTACGAGTGTGAAAGAGACAAGTTCACTTAGAAATCTTTTCTCTTTTTGAAAATGAGTCAGAAAAGAGCTTAAATCAAACTCGCCTAGGAGTCCTCTAGGTATAGGCAACATGTTTGTGAGTGAGAAATGAGGTTCAACATAAAGTCATGTATTAGCTATAAGGGACTCCCGGTCCTACAGATAAAATCTTTGCATGGGCACCAAATGAAGCAGAGGATCTAACTAGGGTACCCATGTTTGGTAAGTCTCTACCATTTGATAACAACACTTCTAGTAGTAGATAGAAAGTTCTATGTCGCTAAAAAATGGGTTCGTAGCTAAGGAATATGAGTGACAGTTATAGGACAATGAAAGTGTGCATGATGGAATGGTTACCTATCCTATATGTTGGGTAGCGAAAATACCTGTCCAAAGTTACGAATGATCGACATAACGCTGAAAACCGCAAGAATCCATGGGCAAAACTACAAAAACCAACTCAATCCATTGTTGTATTAGTCCATTAGGCGAAAATATTATCCGAAACTATGCAAAGTGGGTAATTTTTTTCTATAAATAGTAAAAAAAAACAAAATTACTATGCCATTTTAGTTTTTTACCCAAATAGTGGATTTTGGACCAAATTACCTTTGATCTTCAATTGGTGATTGCAGGAGTTATGAGTGACGAAATCAACGACCATTTGGACCAGGTAATTCTTCTTCCCCTCCTCTTTCTTTTTAGTGGATTACATTTTGTATTTAGGTTTCAAATTTTAAGTTATTTAGGGTGCAAATTAGAAGCTTAGGTGTATGCGGGCTAATGTTCATCGGGTCACGTATACACGTGATTATACGCTGATTTTTAAAAGAAAGACATCGTATACTCAGCCCTATATGCGATTGTAAACACTGCATCTTGCGTATATGTCTGTAAATAATGTTTTTTAGTGAATGCTAACTCAAAAAATGATTTTTCTCTTGTAGGATGGTGCTTGAGTGGACGAAAATGGAACATGAGGAGGTAGATGTTGTTATGGAAAGAGATCTAGGGGCCCAAATGGCCTTGAAAATATGCGGGTTGTATAAGTTTTAGGATCTCAAAGGGATGAGGGCCCAACTGATTTTGCTACAATTTCTCGTGGATTACTGGGATCTAGACAGTGAAAGCTTCAATCTTGATGGGAAACCATTAAGGATGGAATTCAAGGATATCTATTTCTTGACAGGGTTTTCGCATCGGGGTGAGGTGGTAAACCTCAAAGCCCAGGGAGCTGGGATCGGTATGAAGATAGAATAATACATAGCTTCTCATTGCATTGTAGGGACCGAGAAGGTTGGGAGTCAACTCCCCATCTGAGCGATAAACAATCTAAGCCTCAAGATTGTTGTCCTCATTTTGACATAGATCACAGGATTGACCTCATTGCACCAGGCATCGAGGTCACTTATGTTCTACTCTGTAGAGTGCTTGAGACCCACGATGTACGACTGATGCACCTCACTACTGGCTAACATGAAGAGCCAGTTGACAGAATGCAAATAGGGTGGTAAGAGGAGATTTGATTTTTCTTCCATCTTGTGTATATTTTTCTTCAATTAGGTTCTAGGTTTGGGATCTAGAGTTGAGATCCTTCTGCGAGGACCTCGCGATCCAGCCATGGCATGGTGGACCGAGGTGATGAGATGATAGGGGGGAGGTAGGGTGCCCACACCCTACAACTATGATTTATTTTACTGGTGGAGACAAAAGGTCATTGCTCAGGATGAATACCCCTATGTAGGGATCGACTTTAGAGGGGACCCTGACATGTCATTACCACCAGGGACCACATACGGGGACATAGGTATGTCAAAGTTTTTTAAATATTTCATTTTTTTGTATTTTTTTATCGAAAGACAAAAATATTTTTGGATCATGTTTACGCACTAATTAGACATGTATGTGACACAAACGTAGGTGCATGATGGCCGAATGGGCTTCCACGACATCATCAGAGGCACCGGGGAGATGAGGTGGCGGGAGGAGAAGTAGAGAGAGTCCTTCAAAACGTGCAGGGAAACCTGTCTCATTTGACACAAAGGATTCCAATGGTTCAGGTGGAGGATCTGTCGGAGGCTATAAAATGACAGGTGGTACGTGTGACCAGAGCTTGGGTGTGACTCTTTCAACGTCTCACAAACGCTGTATTTTTTTTATCATGACACACATCCAGCGCCACATGCATAGATGTCGTGATTTTTGTATTATTGGCTGTATATGTGTACTGAGGGTGTTAGCCCCAATTTTGTACTATAAACATCATATTTTTTGAAATATATATAAAAACATGGTTCTTTGGATTTACTTAGGTTACAATGTGTACATTGATAAGAATGTTTTGTTTTCTTTAGTTACGTGACAAATTCCAATCTAAAATAAAATTAGCATATGCATCAGATACATAATTAGAACTCCTAAGTATATGATGATAAGTAATAAAATCAAAATGTCGTTCTAAAAGGCGTACCCATAGGAATCGTCGGAGTAATGTAGGGTCACACACACAGTGTTGTTTAACTAACATATTACTAACTAGGAATCCAAGCGAACCTCCAAAGAGCGAATACCATGTGAAATGACATTGCAAAAAATTTCTATAACGACGCTATATTCGACCACATTATTAGTGGATGGCCCTAGGCATACGCCACCTGAAGACACCAGTAGAACCTTGGGTGAGTAACCAACCCAAGCGGAGGAAGCCAAGTTCCATGTATGACGACTGGCTCCATTTGCGAATCCTAGGTAGACCAAAGACTTCGTTGACATATGTCAACCCAAGGAAAACTCGATAAGCAATGTGAAGACAAGAAATAAATGGAAAACATATATACACTAAATGGAATTAGTATACAAAGAGTTACACCCAATCTTGGTGCTCAAGCGTAATATCTTTTCAAGTAGAGGCCATTCCTAGGCTCAACCAACATGTTCCCTTCATAATCTTCTAATTCATAGGCTCCTTTTTATAATACACGCCGCATGATATAGGGACTGTGCCACATGAGTTTGAACTTGCCTGCCCCCAGTGGTTCTTTGACTTGATCATATAACAGGACCAATTCACCCTCAATGCACAACTGAGGATAGACAGACTTATTGTATTGGACCTTAACACATATTTTATTCTCTTTGATAGACGTAGAGGCGTCTCAACGTTGCTTTTCAAGGCTCTCTAGGTGCAGGAGGCGTCATTCGAGATCATAATTTTTAGGTAGGAGTGCAACTGCCAATATAAGAGAAGGTTTTGTATTCAATAGGTAATATCGACTCCACACTGTATACTAACTGGAAAGGATAAAATACGGTGGTAGTCTTGACTGAGGTTCGGTACGCCAAAAGTGCGGGATACAACATGATATGCCAGTCAGATTTGCTCTAGCTGACAATTTTATGCAAAATGGTCTTGAGAGACTTGTTTATGGCCTCTACCTATCTATTTACCTTGGGGTATTAAGGGGAATAATGACCATGCTTAAAACCCAGATTGGATGCTAGATCTTCCATCATTTCATTCTGAAAGTGACTACCATGATCAGTGACAATCTCACTCAGGATGTCGAACCTGGCGATAATTTGATTGAATACGAAGAAGACAAAAATATTCCCATTATATTTAACTGTAGGCATGGCCTCAGCCCACTTATTAAAGTAGTCTATGGCCACGATAATGTGTTGATCCCCCCAGCCAAAGTTGGGTTGCAATCCAAAAAGTCCACCCCCCAGTTGATGAAGAGACCGACAATAATGACCGGATGGAGAGGGGCTGGATGCGAGCGCATTTTCTAAGTGAACACCTGGAAGGGGTGACACTTCTTAACTGCTTCAACACAATATTTAAATATAGAGGACCAAAAATAACTGGCTCTCAAAATTCTCTGGGCTATCGGAAGCCCAAATAGATGACCACCACATGCCCCATCGTGGAAATCGTTTAGAACTGACTCAGATTCTTTGTGATTTAAACAATGATGCAAGATATTGTCGATTCCTCCACGATACAAAGTGTCGTCGATGAGAAGGTAATTATTAGCTTGGTATCTTATACATCATCGATCATCTTGTGAGAGATGCTGAGGGAACTTCAAAGTTTGAAGATAGAGAACAATGTCTCCATACCAGGGGTCGGATGACGAGACAAGGAAAATGTGTTCATTTGCAAAAGAATCAACATGAATAACATCCTCATCCAATTGTGGGAAGTCAAATATTAACTCTACAAAGACTAGTGATTTCTTGGATTTCACAGAAGCGAAATCGAGGTCAAATTCTTGTAAAATGACAATCCATTTATTGTACTTTCCCTCTATGATACGCCTGGTAAGAACATATTGAAATGGATTGACATCGACAACCACAGTATTTTTGCAAAGAAATATATAATGGCGTATCCGTTGGACTGCGTAAGTGGAAACCAAAGCTAGGTTTTTTACGTGAGAATATTTGAGCTTAGGACCGACTAAGTTTTGACTAAGATAGTAGATGACATGCTTGTTGAGCTCATCATCCCCCTGAGCTAATACCATACCAATCGTCTCTTCATATGCAGTGAAATAAAGCAAGTAATCTCTACTGTAGTTAGGAGACTTCAACAGAGGCATCGATACAAAGGCTTTCTTCAAAGCATTGAAGGATTTATGGGCTTGCTCATCCCAAATAAAAGGGGTTTCCTTCTTCAAAATACACATGAAACCCTTAGTAATATTGGCATAGTTCACTATAAACCAACGTAAAAAGTTAGCTTTCCCTTGTAAACCTTGAAGTTGTCGAATAGTTCGTAGGGGAGGCAATCGAAGTATTGCCTCAACCTTTAATGGATCTACCATGATCTTAGTCTCAAAGACTAAAAATCCTAGAAGACGTCCAGACCTAACAAAAAAATGCATTTATGAGGATTCAATCGGATGTTATAATGACGACATATTTCAAAAACTAGCCGAAGGTGCTTATGGTGATCCACTCTCTTACGAGAGTGAGCAGCAAGATCGTCAAGATAATCTTTGACTATATTCTTAAGATCATGGAATGTGAAGGTCATATCATGCTGAAAGGTTGCTCTGACATTTTTAAGGCTGAAAGGCATATTTCGGTATGCAAAAGTACCCCAAGGAAAAATAAATGTCATCTTATGTTGATCCTCGGGTTTAATTTGAATTTGGTTATACCTTGAAAATACATCCATGAAATAAAAAACTTCGCTTCCTGCACACTCGTCGAGGATTTGATCGATGAAAGGTGTCGGGAAGTTGTGTTTAGGACAGGTCTTGTTCAGGTCACGGAAATCCATGCATATACATATGGTTCCTTGATTCTTATTCATAGAAACATGATTGGATACCCATTTAGTCAAGGGAACCGAGTAGATGAAGCCAACATTAAGTAGTTTATCTACCTCTGCCTTAATAGCAAGGGCCTTCCGGGGATTGATAGTTCTAAGACGTTGTCAAATAGGATTATCATCTGGGTAATTTTTTATCTGATGTTTGACAATTTGAGGGTCGATTCCTGGCATCACTTCATATGACCAAGTGAATACATCTCGAAACTCCTTGAAGAGTTTGGTGTAGATCACGATTTCTTCTGGCGAACAATCTGCACCAATGTGTGCATTTTCAATCTTTCCAGGGGTATGAGAGATATCGATCATGAGGGTAGGGGAGATACTCGCCATATTTCCTTTGGAATAAATTTTGTGCGTATCAAGTGGAACTACAATGTGACTGACTGTCTCGCTCAGATTAGATATAAAGTCATCTTGTTCGATTCTAGCAAGATCTGGGAGAAAATAAGAGCGATGATGCATATCATCCCAAGGTTTGTCAAAACCATTCATGGCATTGATGATAGATTCATCCAAGGGAAAATTCTCATCGAGGTAATCATGTGAACAAGATGATGAAGTGGCCCACACAGGCTCAAGAACAAGATCCTCCTCGTCTGTCTGTGAGGCAATAAGATCGGGATCAATGAAAGAGTCAAGAACAAATTGATATGCAAACTCTGTTGCCGATAGTGGCATGGTCATTCCATCATGTGACTGACCTTCAAAAGACGCAGTCGAGGAAGGTAGGGTCCAAGGATCGTTAAAATAGAAAGTGCAGAAAGGAATGAACCTCTCTGACGAAACGAGCCTACTGGACATGGCGTAAATATGGTGAACTGGTGCTATGAAGTCGAAGGTACTCATAAGGGATGAATACATTTTGACACCAATATTCTCAGTTGTCAGCTGAGAATTGTCGACCATGGGGATCGATGGTCCAACAAATGCACTAGGGATAGCATACACAAAGGATAATTGATCGATCATCATGATCTTCCCATCGTGAGTAAAACAAAGAGTCCAGAAGATGAACAATGTGATGGTAGTCATAACGTAAGTCCAATTGCATCCTAGTAACAAGTTATAATCGACGGGTGCATCAACCACTTTGACATCCACCTCTATAGTATTCCCACCTAACAGGGCCGAAAAGGCATGAAGAATACCATGAGGGTGGAAGGAATGTCTGTCAAAAGTATTCAACATGGTAGCATACTGAGAGAGTTGGAGAGTCGAGGGCTTTCCAATAGACCAGGGACATCAGACATGTTGCAACGCCTTCATCAACAACAGTACGCTTGATGGTATACTTCGAGTAACCCACACGGATTTGGAATACCACATGGTAAGGAAAGTGAGGCTTCACATCTGTGACGTCAAACTTGATAACTTTCGAGCCACTATGATATAGATCTCCTAACATAGATAAAAAGGAATTCCTCTATGAAGGACACATCTGGAGTACCTCCAGAGCTGACATCGCACAAGGGGTTTGACCCAGGACCTCAACAATAGAGTAATTCCGGGAGGCTCTAGAATTAGGATTGTGGGTAAAGCGCTTGAGTACTCCTTTTGGAATACGAGGGGGTGGTTCTAGTTTTTCAATCTGCAAGGGTGTCTCTGGAGGAGGAGACTCTAGACCAGGTACAGTTTGTGGAGAACTGTAATCATGAGATAGGGTGGTTACATTAATCTTAGATTTGACCATATTGATGCATAAATGGTTACCATCTTGTATCGGTGGGTTTTGACTCCCACCGGCCAAATTTCCAGAATTTGAGGAGCTCAAGGCCATGTGCTGGTTATGTGGAAAAGGATTCGTTAGCACGACGAGCGGTAGAGATAAGAGCCTCGTAGCTTCTACAAGTTTGGGGCATAAATGAGTAAGGTGATCATCTATACAAAGATTACATAGAAAATTCACCTTACGACTTTCTCTCTTGCCCTCACCAACATTATTATTCATCTTCTCATTATTACCATTGTCCTTGGGTTTATTATTCTTCCCACCCTTATAATTATTATTACATCCTTTCTTCTTATTCCCTCCCGGTTGCTGGTTACCATTTGGGTTGGTAGACAATTGCAAAGAATGTACATCTATTGACTGAGTGGGATTGGAATACACAAATGATACATGGAATACATTATGAATAGACATGGATGCAGGAAATGCAAACATATATTTCGCAGGCCCAATATTTTCTAGGATTTCAAATGACCCACAAAAACGAGCTGCCAACTTTGAACAATTTCCCAACTTCAGGGAATGTTTTTTGGCCTTCACTTTCAAGAATACATGATCACCCACTTTAAACTCCCTGTGAGTTCTGCCTTTTTCAGCATAGATTTTCTGCCTCTCTTGAGCAACTTTTAAATTTTGTCTTATTTTTAACATCTACTCTTCCATTTCCATGAGCAATTTTGACCCAATAACTGCTTTGTCTGCTAGGTTTTCCCATCTTATTGGTGTGTTTCACCTTTTTCCATAACGTGACTCAAATGGTATCATCTTTATATATGCTTGGTACCCATTGTTGTAAGAAAACTCTCCCAGGTGTAGGTAGTCTTCCCATTTTTCTATTTTATCCATCACATAGATCCTCAGCATATCTTCAATCACTTGATCCAGCCTCTATGTCTGTTCATCAGATTCTGGATGATAGGTTGTGATGAAATTCATATTTGTTCCAAAACCTTTAAATAATACTTTCCAGACTTTTGACTTAAAATTTGGATCTCTTTCGGACACAATTGTCTTGGTAATATCATGTAGTCGAGCAATTTCCCTCATACAAATATCAACAACATTGGTTTCCTTGTGAGTGAGCTTCACTGGAATAAAATGGGAAGATTTGGTAAGCTTGTCCACCACTACCATGATAGAATCATGCTGCTTGTTTGTTCTGGGCATTTGATGAAATCCATGGTTACCACTTCCCATTTCCACTAAGGAATGGGTAATGTCTATAGCAACCCAGCTGGGTGTCTATGCTCAACCTTGACCTTTTGGCACTCCAAACATTTAGAAATATACTCAACAACTTCCCCCTTCATACTTGGCCAATAATATTGGCTCTTGACAAATGCAATAGTTTTCTGAAACACTGGGTGTCCAGCATAAGGTACATCATGCATTTATTTCAATATTAGATTCTTCAATTCCTGAGAATTTGGCACATAAATTCTTCCTCTATACATGATAATTTTATCATTTCCCATCTTGTAGTCTTCAATTTTCTGCTGCAAAATACATTGTTGTAATTTTGTTACCATTTCCATGTAATGTAAATCTGATTTTGCAGCCTCCAACATTATTTCCTCAAAATATGTTTGGTACATGCTAATGGTTGTAGCATGAAACTCATGCACTCTCCTGCTAAGTTCATCAACTACCTTGTTCTCTTTCCATTTGATATGGTTTTATATCAAATTCATACTCACTGAGAAACTCTAACCACCTGATTTGTTTGGAATTTAGAGTTGGTTGTCCAAATAGATATTTTATACCATTATGATCTGTCCTCAACTCAAATATTTTCCCCATGAGGTAGTTTCTCCACATATTCAAGGAATCCACTATGGCTGCCAACTCTAAATCATGAGTAGCATATATCCTTTCATGCTCATTCAACTTCCTTGATTCATAACATATAACATATCCATTCTGAATGAGGACTCCACCTAGTCCTTCTTTACATACGATGAAGTCTTCATTTGGAACTGTTATCCTTAGTATTGGAGCACTGGTTAATAGAAGCTTCAAGTGCTGGAAACTCTTTTTACATTTTGTTGTCCACTGAAACTTCACTACCTTCTTTTGCAAGGAAGTGATCGGGTGTGTTGTCCTTGAGAATTCTTCAATAAATCTTATGTAGTATCCTGCAAGGCCCATGAAAAATATGAATTCTGTCACATTCTTTGGTGTTGACCATCCTCTAATGGCCTCAATATTTTACGGATCCATTTCTATCCCTTCTTCTGAGATGATATGTCCCAGTTAATGGATTTGCCTCTAATAAAATGGACATTTGCTCAATTTGGCATACAACTGATGCTCCCTTAATACTTGTAGTACCAACCTCAAGTTTTGTTCATGCTCTTATTCTAACTTGGGGTATATAATAATGTCACCCAAAAATACAATGACAAACTTATCTAGGCATTCTCTGAAAATTCATTCATTAAACACATAAAAATAGTTGGTGCATTTGATAATCCAAATGGAACCACTATGAATTCGTAATGGCCATACCTTGTTTGGAAAGAAATTTTACTGATGTCTTCTTCTTTAATTATGAATTGATGATAACTTGATATGAGATCAATCTTGGATAATATTTTTTCATTCTTCAGCTGATCAAGGAGGTCATTGATCCTTGGAAAATGATACTTATTCTTCATAGTTACCTTGTTCAACTGTCTGAAATCCATGCAACGTCTCTAGGTTCCATCCTTCTTCTTCAAAAATAAAACTGGGGAACCCTGTTGCTTTCCAGACCAAGTTTTGAGATATCCTTGGTCAAGTTTGACCTTTGGAATTCGACATCTTGTCGAAGGTGGAGCACAAGACGAAGAAGATATCACGGGATATAACGGGTATGTGAATGTCGGACCATGGGTTTACCCATGCTTAGGCCTATTTTGTAATATATAAATAGATGTCTAGGCAATGTAAGGAAATGGGGGGAAGATGCATCTATGTGATGTTGTGCTAAGTGCAAGTGTGGCTTGTAAATTCTTTGTGCATACTATGAGAGACTTGAAGAGCTAAGTGCAAGTGGTTGTAATACACTGTGAAGATCTTTGTGTTGTAACGCAAGGAGGGAAGATCTAGCGGGGTGCACAGATCTCCTGTCCTATGCGGATTAAGACTTTTGTGGCTTTGTGCATGTATATGATTGAAGAATCTAATAAAGAAGAAGAGTTGGTGGACGTAGCCCCAGGGTGGGGGTGAACCACATATATGTTTTGTTGCTCTGCTTTGTGCGATGTGTTGGTGTATTTATGTGTTATCTGCTAAGTGATTGATATAGATAGATAGATAGATCTGTTTATGCTTGGTGCTTATGATGAATCTGGATACTAGATCTGACATAGGTGAATGTGCGTGCTTGAATCTTCTAGATCTCATCCATTTATTTATGCTAAGTGCTTAAATACATTAGATCAGGGTGAATGAGGCGATGCTCTGTTTTATCTACGAAGTAGATATTGGTTAAATATTGATTAAGTTTTACTGCTGAGTGATTTATTAAGTATTACAATCATAGATCTGTGTCCCAACTAAGGTTGCAGACACATGAGTCCTGCAACAACCCCTGCTTCTACCTCAAGTGAGACTTCATCTACTTCGCGGGTGTTGCCAAAAGGACTAATAGTTAGGGTTTTGTTGGTGCACTGTTGTAGTGTTGAACCCTGGGTCTGCCCCTATGCCAACAAATAGTTCCGTTGTCGGGACTGAAACTGTGATTGCTGGGAACTGAGGAAGAAGAAGCTTTGTGAAAAGATCTGACCTAAAATTGTGAAATCTCCGTGCATAGATCTGTTGCTCTAGTACGCAGTACTCTACTTAGTTTGACAAGCTCTGTGCTAAGTAAAAGAAGTCCGATCTGAAGAAAATAGGTAAGATCTGAAAGCCTTGTGCTTTGAGAAAGGTAAAAGTGAGAATTTTTTATTAAAAGAGGTAAGATCTGCAAGCGCTATGCTCTGATAAAGGTAAAGAGTTCTAGATCTGAATTTGTTTATGCTCTGTAGAAGTAAGGTAAGTGGAAATTTTTGTTTCAACAGTATGGATCTAGGCATGTTTGATATATTTTGTCCTAGCTTGAAAACTAGGGCCTTAATAGATGAAAGAAGGTTTGATATGAGTAGATATAATAAGAATAGTGAAAGATATGTTATACCTATGCATAGAAAGAATATTTGGACTAACAAGTGGATGCAGGATCCTAGAAATAAATGTTTGCAGGTTATCTCCTATGATCCTAGTGCGCAGTACAAGAGAAGCTGGGGATCATTTAAAAGAGAGAGAGGATTAACCCTCTATTATAGTTGCAGAAGACCGGGATATCTTGCTAAGGAATTCCCTGGGAGAAGACCTAGTTGTCTTTGTTGTAAAGCTATGGACCATGAAGTATTGGATTGCCCTAGAATGATTGCTAATATTGAAGAAATGAACATGAGACAAGAAAACCCTAAGGTAGATCCTGAAATTGAGATTATGGTAGAATCTCAGAAAGAATCATAAAAAGTATTGCTACATATGAAAGAAACCCTGAATGATCACCGACATATCAGTTTATCAGAGATCTTAAAAGAAAAATAATGCATTGAAGAAAGATTAGGAGACTTTGACATTGAATTTGTTCTGGATGAGGAAACACATGTGAATGTTATGACCAAAAGAACTTGGGAACTTTTAGGAAATCTTGCTATGGTTCCTTCGCTAGGAGGAATAAGATTATTCAGAGGAAAATTGATAACCCTATGTGGGAATCTCGTTCAAATATCTATGAATGCCAATGGGACTTCGACAAAAGAATATTTTGAGATTATTAAATTTATTGAGAACAATTCTCCATTTACCATGTTACTAGGAAAACCTTGGATTGAAAGAGATCAGGCCAGAAGGCAAGAAGAAGAAGAAGTTTTAGAGGAAAAGA
The DNA here is from genome assembly GCA_032191745.1 of Picea mariana. Lineage (NCBI taxonomy): Eukaryota > Viridiplantae > Streptophyta > Pinopsida > Pinales > Pinaceae > Picea > Picea mariana. Next base: position 4,272 of record JASDQU010208259.1, on the reverse strand, counting down.
AGCAACAGTTAAAAGATTTTATAACTAGAAGGATCACACACTTGATTGAAGAACAAGAGAACAGATCGCAACTATTTAACAACAATGACATAGATTTCAAAGTTGCAAGAACACTAGAGGACCCACAGAAGATTGAAATACCTATTCTAGATAAAGAAGAAGGATCACCCTCGAATCTTAGGAAAGAAGCTCAACAACATGAAGTAACTATGCCAAAAGAAGATAAGAATCAAAATGGAAAAAGGAATATTGAGATGAAGCTCATTCGAAGGAAGGCTAGAAAACTAAGTAAGAAGAGAGGTAAGATCGAAAAGTTGCAGAAGGTTCCAGAGGGAACCTCGCAGAATAAAAATTTACAAAATTGGAGCTTCACCAAGATATTAGAACAATGACACATGACACTTCGCCATGGCGAAGCAATATAGCCATTGGGGAGATTATAACCATTTGACCACCACTCTGAATGGGTAGAAAGGAATTTATGGTCAGAAAACTCACCATTAGACCGTTGGAACCATGCCATAACAGACAGAACAGAGTTAATGAAGGCTTCATACCTGTTGCAAGTGACCTATTGCCAAGTTACCTATTTACCCCATCGCGCCATGCACTGAGAACAATTTTTCTAAATGAGAGTTTGAGCCCACAAACTAAGTGTATTTTGCATGGTGATCATTGCACTTTTGCTGTCTATTTAATTGTAGTGTCTAAGCTAATCTTGAACCCGATATCGTTAACCTCGCGCGTGCATGTCAGACAAGTTCAGCGCTACGAAGAAAGTTTTTGAAGAAGTTATGATCGACCTCATGACTGAAAGAGTCATGTTGATGTCTACAAGTGTACAAGCATCATCGATGAGAGGACTGAGAGCCTCTCCGTCGACTTCTCGAGGAGCCAAACCATATCGACCATCATATGAAAAGAGAACCAAGCACAGGGATGATCTTGTGAATTCCAAATTGATCCCAACCATATTAATTGCCTATATTCCACCTTTGAGTGGCGCAGTAAATTGAGACATCGTGCCTAGAGATTTCAAATACACCTTGGTTATGGCGTACCTCCTGAAGGGGATACGCGTAGTTTGAGTAGACCAAGACAAGATTGCAGCGTTGAAGTTCAACGACTTCAACCTCGGTGATAGAAAATTCTATAACATGCTCACCCCACACAAATACTTAACTAGAATGAAGCAGAAGAATTCTAAGATAAACCCCCATTCGTGGATGATGAACCTCGCATAGTTCACCCTTCTCCATGTCATGAAGATTCCACACTTTGGTAGACACCAGGAAGTCAATGCTTGTGTCAAGCTATTTCCTTCTTGTTACCATGGTGGCTATTTGTGGTTAAACCACTGTATCACAGTTGATCTTATGCTGATCAATTGGATCACAGGGTTGAGTATGCAAGGACATGATCCACAAGAGTTTTACCCAGGAAAATCCATGGATCATGCTCTAGCACAAAGGATCAAGGACACCGACGACGATGTCGAGAAGGGGACGCGAGGCTACAACGTAGCTTCTACCCAGAGTGGCACAGTACGCCGTTCCTGTCAACTAATTGCAGGGAAGTTAGTAAGAAAAAACCAACCTACCCAAGTCACTGGCTTTGTAATCGACCTCGCAGGGAAGTGCGTGGAAAGCCTACAGATGAACTGGGTGAAGTACCTGGTGAACCAGTTGGAACTTGACTGCAGAGAAGCACGAGATCAAGGTTACAAATTTCATTTTAGTTGGCTTCTGATCCTTATCGCATTCATCACCTGGGAGATGTCCGAAGGTGAAACCTTCCCCGACATCAAGCCATTTGAACTGATGGCCATGAAGTTCAATACATTGTGGTATTCAAGTGATATGAATAAACAGTGGCAGTCAAATGCTGTTTTTCATACCTACTACAATCAGCTGAAGATAGCCATATAGTCCGAGCCTTGCATGACTCTGAACACTCTTCACTGGTTCATGCCTTTGATGAAGTTCAACACAAATCCTCTGTTGCACCTCTTTCGTCACCTTGGTGAGAAAAATAGAGGTGCGTGCAAGCTCAGTTGGGTCTGCTGAGCAGTACAACTGCAAGGAAAAGAGTTAGGGAAATAAAATAAAAGACTATAATTAAGAATTAAACTAAAAAATGCAATAACAACTAAATTCATGAGCATAGGGACATAGAAACAAAAAGAACCATAAGACCCATGTCACCAATGTTGA
>JASDQU010208258.1:7050-20652 GCA_032191745.1 Picea mariana | reverse complement strand
ATTTGAGGGGGGGGGGGGTTCCCATGAGGTTTTCCCTCTTTCTTTGTTTATTTCAGTGTATCTTTTGTATTTGGGTACCTAACATGGTCTCGTTGCCGGGACCCATTCTTTATTTTCACCATAGTGATGTTTAGGGGGGGTGTTGGAGTTACTTCACACACACCTAGGATTTATTTTTCCTAAGTTTTTTCCTTGTTTATTAGTCATTATTCAGTCTCCTATATTTTAGGAAGAATATTCTCTTCAGTTTGATCAGTTGAATGGAGTCTAGATGCTACATTGGGCGTATTACCATGCAACATTGAGATCATCACCAGCTAGTGCACATTGTCCTTGGGATCATCACCAGACTAACGCATTACTCACGATTCTCTAATCTCCTCCTCGCTTTACTCTGATTCAATCAGTTAACTGAAGACTGATAGACTAGTTAACTCAGACCCTGTGGCAGTTCACTCCTGTAACTACCTGAGAGACTAGACTAGGTGACAATTTTCTCCCGTAACTGCTGGTGTGTGTCCAGATCACTCTAGACCACCACTATGGCGCATTAGTTACTCATGTATCCTATATCTATTGTAAATTATTCACTCTTTGAGTGTGGAATACAGTTAATGAGAATTCTTCCATTCTTTCTTTCTCAATTTCTCTCTGCAAATGTGTGTAGTATTTTCTAGCTAGATCTATTCTGTACAGATTCAACACATTTATACCTATATGACTTCGCTATTAAGAACCAATATTCTCACTGCTTTTTGAATTGCTTAGTTTGCCAACCAATGTGCTACCTCATTGTTATCTCTTAAGATGTGATAATACCACCTCATTGTTATCTCTTAAAACGTGATAATACCACAATTTTAAAAAATTAATATAATTGGAGTATTCGACATATAACTCAAGCCATCTTAGTGTCTCTTCCAAATTATTGAACAAGATGCCCAAACTCCATGTATAAGTTGCTTGAGTGTTCATCGTGGATTATAGATAAACTGTGCACCTTATTTCTTAACTTGAAAATATTATATTCTAATTCATTGTATGGATAATTGTTATCTAATTTATTTTTTTAATAAATAAAATTTATAAATATAAAATAACTAACCTGTTTTAAAAAAATATTACTTTTATTTTTTAACCTGAAAATATTATATTCTATATTAATATATGGATAATTTTTTTTTGTTTTAATTAATAAATTAATAAATACAAAATAAAAATTTCTATTATATGAAATTCGATTTACTCTTTTCCTCACTCCCATACACACATATATTATAAATCATTATATAGATAATTGTTATCTATTTAAATTTTTTTTATAAATATAAAATAAAAATTTCCACTATATGAAATCCGTTTACTCTTTTCTTCACCATATATATATCACCCATATATAAAAGAACACTCTCAACAAATCAATTTAGAGCTGACTTTTTGAAGAATTTACTTACTCACACACTATGTTGACTTTTTTAAGAATTAGCAACTCATTTCTATAGGGACACTCTCTCCAATCATTTTGAAACAATTTACTCACCAATGACTTTTTCACTGAGTGAGTACTTTTGAGGCTTTCTTTTCTATGAGGGAAATTCCAATTTCCTCACATGGTTACAAGTACATTCTCTTGGCCAAAGTGGGTTCAAATGAATTAAGGGTACATCTTCACTATGACCAAATGATTTTATACAATGCCCTTTGTCAGAAGACAACAACAACCAATACATACAATCTAAGACAACAATAGCTAGATACATACAATCTATTAATGAAACCTAGGAGAGATACACATGCCATATACACATCTTCATTTGCCATATACACATCTTCATTGAGTGAAAAGAGTTAAACCCCACATCTTCATTTGCCATATACACATCTTCATTGAGTGAAAAGAGTTAAACCCCTAACCAAATTTTAAATAGATTTTGAAAAAATAAATAACTAAAAATCAAATTTAGAGTAATTATGATAAAATCAATCCATTTTTTTTTATAATTTAAAAATAACATAATAAATTATATATATATATTTTTTGTAATTTAAAAATAACATAATAAACTATATTTTATAGTTTAATAGAGAAATGTAATATATTTTATAATTTATTTATAATTATATATATATTAATAAATTTAAAAGTATTTATGTTATTCAAGATAAATCTTAAATTATTCAATACACAATGTAAAATTAATAACAAAATTCAAAGCATTTAGAATACTATATTCATTATGAACTTAACATATAATTAACATTTATTATAAACTTAACATATAATTAACATTCATTATAAACTTAACATATAATTAATAAGAAAAGTAAATTTCATTTTATAATTCAATAGAAAAATATAACATATTTTTATAATTTATTAAAAAGAAATGGATTATATATATATATTTATTGGATGTAGTTTGGGTGGTTGGGAGGAATGGTCGTTACCCTCTCCACCCGGGTTCAAGGAAGTGACATATGATGCCCTTAAATGAGTCTATATGATGTTCTTCTCCCCCAATATTTCTAAAATGCTTTGCCTTCCCATGTTTTGTGTGGTTTTCCTATAATTCTTGGATGGTTTTCCCTCATATGTTTTGGGGGGTTTTCTTATAATTCTTGGATGATTTTCCCTCATTTTGATGCGGATAATTTTAAGGGTGAAGATTTATATTAGAATATAGAAACCTTGACCAATCTTACTAGTCCTTAATAAGCAAAGTATAAGGGTGAAGATTTATATTAGAATGTAGAAACCTTGACCAATCTTACTAGTCCTTAATAAGCAAAATATAAAATGTTTGATGATATTTTTGTAAAAATATTCAATTTTCTAAAGATTTATATAGTTTCTATAAACTTTGGACTATTTTTTAGGTAATATAATTTTATTTTATAGAATTTGGGCGAATACTTTAGAAATGGAACATGTCATTAACAAGAATAAAAATATGTAAATCCCTTAATTTATAGCCAAATTTCAAACAAAATTAAAAGAATAACATACTCGAAATGATGATAATGATTATAGTTCATTTAAACTAACTTTAATTTATTAAAGTTATACAGTTAAATTAATTACTTGATTTTTTTACAAATAAAAATTCCTTATTTTTCACATACTATATAATTTAAAAAAAAATTCAAGATTAAATTTAATATCTTACACATTGTTTATTTTTTTTTTCAAATTTTTGTAAATGATTAATAAATTCAATATTAAAATAAATCTTTACTAACTTTTAATAATTTAAATATATTTTTTTAAATTATAAATTTTAATATCATTAAATTCACATATATATATATATATTAATTACGAGATTAATTGCCGTATAATCCACAACTCAGATAATTCCAATAATACTTTTATAGTCAGATTTATTAAAAAAATTAAAAATTAAATTTAATATCTTATACATTGTTTATTTTTTTTTTCAAATTTTTTTAAATAATTAATAAATTCAATATTAAAATAAATCTTTACTAACTTTTAATAATTTAAATATATTTTTTTAAATTATAAATTTTAATATCATTAAATTCACATATATATTAATTAATACAACAAGGAGTCTAACCATGTTATGATTTAGACATTGCACAATTAAAGTATAATAAAGATTTTTGAAGGTATTAAATTTATTTTTATAATTAAAAATACAAATTTAAACAATTCCAATAAAACTTCTCCCTAACACAAAAACTACACCACTAAAACTTAGGGTTTATATTTATCATCTTATTTAACTTAACCTGACAACTTTTTTTGTATAAAAAATAAACATAATATTATGATTAGAAATTAAACTTCTCTTGAAAAAGAGATTAAACGTAATACAATGATTAGAAAATTAAACTTTCTGGAAGAATAGATTAAACATGCAATAGACTTCGGAAAGTTAAACTAACTAGTAAAGCCCCAATCACAAATAGAGACACATAATATATAATATAAATAGTATACACAGTATATATACGGAGAAACGATGATGGAATGTATCATTTAAAGGAAGAACAGAATTCTCACCAACGTTTTCTTCTATCTCCGTTGTTGAATATTTGTGTTGTGTTATATACTGTGGACCGAACAAACCCTTCCCCTTTTCGGCTTGATCTGCCTACATTCCTGGCAAATCCTGCAGAAATCGTCACTAATCTTTAATCTGACGCAGCCAAACATTCGACAGCGGGCGATTTATTGGTGAAAACGGCGGAATTTTTGTGGGTTTCGAGTTAGATTTTGAGAAATCGAGTCGGCTACGATGTTAACCCTAAAACTGCTAAAAACTTCGTATTTTTTAGGCTAAACGTCAGCGATGGAGTTTTGAAGTCATGCTTCATGGTTCTAATGCTCCCGGAATAGGCTATTACGGTATGTGGTAGCCCTAACAGGAAATGGAGTCGCTACCAGCTTTGACCGGAGTGGGGCTACTGTGGACGGTTTTACATTCTGGATCGTGCCGATGCGAGCTTTAATGGTGTTTTTACGGTCGTGACTCTTCGGGTTAGGGTTTTGGCGTTTGGCCCTAATTTATGCGCTTGAGTTTAAAAGAAGAATTTTAGGGTGAAAGGAAATCTGGCTCCGTGGCACTGAAAAACTATTAGTGAAAGTAAGTGCTTGTAATCTTCAAAGGTTGTGCTGTCGAGTGCGAAAACGGAGCCCCAGGGTCTCTCGCAAGGCATAAATGACAAAGCAGAAGTTGCTAAAGGTTTTCGAAGCACTGGAAACTGGTTTTTGAGAGAAAAGGTTGTAGGCATGGCCGCCTCTAGTAATCGCGTTGAGGAGGCTGATTCCGTGTTCCGTCTTATTTCCACCGCTCCAAGTTAGTGGCTTCTAAACCCTCGTCCTTTGTTTTTATGATGTAAAGGTTTTTTGGTAAGGTTGTTAGGATTGAAAGGGATTTTAGTGTGTTTGAATGGGGTTGAGCCGAAATATGAGTGATCGTTTCTGGTACTGTTTGGGAAAATGGAAATTTCGGGGGTTGTGTTTTGGATTAATAGGGTTAAATAAAGTTATAGTTATTAGGCGCGAGGCTTTAATTTTTAGAAGAAATTCTGGTTTTAGTGCCTTTGCAGGTAAAGTTTCAGCTACTCTGTGGAATAATAATATCGCCATTGGAACCATAAACGTTTAATTTTGTAGCTATTCTGACAGTTTTCTCGCAATTTTTGTTATTTATTGTAAATATGCTTCCTTGACACTATTAGAAAATGTGTGTACATACAGGACATTTAAGAAAAGGTCTACCGGGGTAGCCAACCAAGTATACACTAAAACCATTAATTAAAACACAACTGCTCTCGATCATGCCTAAACTATGGCACACCAAAAAGTATAGGCATCAGAAGTCCAAAGTTTAAGGCCGGAAACGTGAGTACTCTAAAGTAACTGAAATATTAGTGGAAATGGTCATGTTGTAGCCAGAATCAGAGCTAAGGTGGACTGATCCCTTCTCCTCACTATAAAGGTGCCCTCCCCATCCCTTGTTTTGTAGCTTGGGCTCAGGAGCAACAAATTCCTAGCCATCATTCTCCTGCTGCTTTTGGCTCTTGGAGATTGCGAAAAAATTTCCATGTAAATATTTTTTCATAGAAGATGCTATAGTTGCAAGACAAAAGTATCTTGCCATGTCCTTTTCCTTGTGAAATTAAAGAATGTGTCCTCAATGCTCATACTTTTACATGAGAGAGAGCTTATGTTATTTATGAGAATTCGTAAAGGATGATGTTTTATAAGTTACCCTTTATTTGACGCGAGAGGCTTCATGGCATAAAGTTTAAACTCTTAAATATTAACTTTTACAGTAGTCAAATAGTTAGACCTTGCTTGTGGTTTATCCGACAGTAAACATAGCTGTTATGTTATACTTTTGCATTTAACAAGATGGTGTGACCTCCAGCAGCTAAAATTGTAGAAGTATTTTCTCAGCCTCTGTTAGCTTTGAAAATAAGCCGAAGTCTTATCAATGAGGCAAGCTAGTTGCCATCAAGCAATATGTGAATCAAAACAATAGCTGAATTTCGCTACCCCCCAAACACAGAAATAGAAAATGGAAGTACTTGCTTTCTGTCGTTTATGGATCTTCCATTACTGATGAAAGAATTATATTTATAATATGGTTTGCATCTTTGTGTCTGTTTGAACTTTGGGGTATCTGGTTTGTAGTCAACAGTATATTGTGGACATTTCCAAAATTTGTTATGTAGAGAGTGTTTCACTTTAAAAAGGGGGATTGTGTTAATATTTTGTTTTAAAGGCTAATTGTCAGTTTAGAAACATCCAGTGATGGATAATAGATTTTGTGTATTACATTTATTTATTTGTTGCACCATTTTGAAAATGAAAAATAGAGTAGGGTCTAACAGCTAAGTCTGCAATATAGTTCCAATATTAGCTTTAATCTATGTTGTTGATCCTTCTATTAAATTTTCTTTCCTGTGAGTTTTTCGCTTTTTGTTTTTTTAAGTAATTGTTTTTCTTCGATTTAAATTTTTCCCTTCCAGGTAACATATCTCGGGGAAACTTCCCAAGCACTTTTCCTCATTTGGAGGATGGTATCCAGGGTAATCCCCAGATTCTTCAGGGCAGAAGACCAGGTCAACAACTCATGGATAGATTATACATAGGCTATAGCTCATCAACAATTACTCACTAAGAGAACATGTCACATAGTGGGATTTCAGGTCAACAACTCATGGATAGATTATACATAGCTCATCAACAATTACTCACTAAGAGAACATGTCACATAGTGGGATTTGAACTCAGGTGGGGAGTATAACAACTTTTCCACGACCACTCAAGCTACACCTAATCGGCAAAGATTTCAATTATGCCCTGATTATGAAGCCTAACCCCAAGGGGATCAAGAGAGTTGAACCCATGAAAGATTTCAATTATGCCCTGATTATGAAGCCTAACCCCAAGGGGATCAAGAGAGTTGAACCCATGACTGCCCCAACTTCAGGGGAGAGATCTCAAATCTGGCTGATAACTGCTTGAACATAACACTCAATGCTAATTTTCTTGGTTGTGGGTTATGGATATAAATAAGTCAGATTATGATGCTTTCTCAAATACTTTTAAGTTTTGAGGGATATAAATTAAATACTAAAACCATTTAAATGACTAATTAGTTGCTTTCCTTGAATAAGGAAATGATTGAAGAATATCAATAATGGCTATGCAGCTCTCCAATATTTGCTTGTATAGAATCTTTCTAAATTTAAATGAAAACATGAAATTGGGTGCTTTTAGGTTGAACTTCTGCCTCTTATGAAGCTGTCTGCTATTTTAAGTCACTACTTACACTTCTCTCAAAAAGTGAACAACTGTTGAAAATAGGTCCTTTGTAGTAGTTTAATCCTTTAGATTGCTCTTTGGCAGTCTAATCTGGCTCCTTGTTAATAGATCAGCAGAAAAAGACTGGGTAAACATGGATATATACTCATCTTATAAGTCCATAAATATATTTTCTAAAATAATTTCAACAATGTCGCAAGAGGGCAGTACTTTGCCATTCCAATCAAAACTTTTTAAATTGAATTCCTTTATATTCTCAGATGTTGTTGGATGAGTTTGAACTTTTGAGAGGCAAAATTCAACCGACATTTTTTTATTCTCACAGTGCTCATCTGTAACTACAAAACTTTATCCATGTCTGAATCTGCATTCTTATTTGCTGAAGTTGTCAAAACTCCTTTTTTATTGTGAATGCTGTATTGTATATCTGTAAAATTTTTATATGTTTGATTGTGTTCCCACATTAATATCATTGACTGTATTTGTTTGTATAGGGCCAAGGGAGCTGACAGGTGCTATAGATTTAATCAGCCATTTTGGATTGCGGGCACATCATGATCACTTTTGCAAAAAGCCTTTGCCAGCATCAATTGCTGAAACTCCCTATCTTAATAATGTGGTTGGTGATACTGAAATTAGAAAAGGGGAAGGAATGGAGTTAGGTCAACTTATCCAGGATCTGCCGACCATGGATGTTGGTCCTCGTATACAGCCTTTTGACTTGGAAAGACTGAGACAAGCTTTTGAACTAAGGGAAACTGGACCCATTCATTTGCCCGAGGTGAATGTTTAAGTCTCTGCATATTCAAGATTTGGGAACTATTTCTGTTTTGATTTTCAGTGTTTATAAACATATTATATTCCATCTTTGGAATCTGGATATAATTTAATAATTTTATTTGTTTGGAATGTTCTTTTTGTTATTTAGGCGGACAAAGGGCTTCTAACTATCAGTGGGAAGGTCAAACATGATCACAAAGATAAAGACAAGAAGCATAAGAAGCACAAGGACAAGGATAAAGACAAAGACAAAGACAAAGAAAAAGACAAGGAGCACAAGAAGCACAAACATCGGCATAAAGACAAGGATAAGGACAAGGACAAGAAAAAGGATAAAAGTGGAAGTCATGAGAATGGAGATGATCGGTCAAAGAAGCATCACAAAAAGGCATGGCATTTGCTATTTTTAGTTTTGATTGTAGGATTAAGGTCCCATAAATCTACTAGATCAGCAACTTAACTTGCATGTATTTTCCATTTGATATACACAGAAAAGAAAACATGATGGCAATGAAGAGGAGGGGGATTCTCACAAGCATAAAAAAAGAAAGGTAGGTGTGCAAGAGATGCTGACACCATTAAGCAGTAGCCTGCAAGAAAGGTTTCACATGGTCTATAAACTGTTCCGAATGAGAATTCACTTGGAAGATTTCATAAATTTAGCAGACAGTTGAAGAGATGAATGTTGTATATCTAAACTTTAAAACAGATGTGCCATCTTGGGCATAATCGTTAAATTAAATATGCTAGAGAATCTTTAAAAGTGATGTTTTGCTTGGAATGTATATTTGACAGCTGTTATAAGATTAATGTTTATTGAGTTTTTTGTTTCCTTATTTTTTGAATTTTGCAGCACAAAGACTCTAAGGGTGACGATGCAGGTCAAACAAAAAATGGGATGTGATTATCAAATAACAATCTTTGAGTTTGTGTTAAATTGTTAATACTTTGATGGAGATTTTGGGATTTGCCAGGCTCGGAAACAGAGTCTTTTAGGTATGTTTGATCAATTCTCTTAAACTGACTTGTGGCTACTGTATATTGTTTCTTAGTTTGTTTTGCCTACAATTCTATCATCTGCTTCTGTAAGATTTCTCTGTGTGTGTGTGTGTGTATATATATATATATATTTAAAACTGGCTAAGCCAATATATGCATTTTGAAGCTTTAAACAATTAGATATTGGTTTATGTTTTCTATTCTTTGTGAGTTTAACTAGCCAGGAATATTAGGACCTCAAAAATCAGAAATTATGGCAAATTTTGAGATTAGATATGTCTTTGAATTTGTTAAGTGCTTTCTGTGTGTTGCATACAGAATCACTGACTATATGGAGTTCGTCTGGTTCTTTTCAGTGATAGTTTTTAGGCAAGCCATTTTTTTCTATTAAAATTAATTTTGAGATTAGATATGGCTTTGAATTTGTTAAGTGTTTTCTATGTGTTGCATACAGAATCGCTGACTATATGGAGTTCATCCGGTTCTTTTCAGTGATAGTTTTTATGAGAGCCATTTTTTTCTATTAAAATTAATTTTTACATGATGACATCTGTAGGTTTCCGTGCAATATGAAAAAAGAATTGAGCACATGGGAGCTTCTCCAGGGTTCGGACGATGCTCAGCCTCAGACTCACTTGTATTTTAAAGGAATCAAGATAAAAATCTGGCCATGCCTTTCTCAACTAATTACCCTTGTCAAGTACTAAGCCAATTTTTCTCTTTTGACATTGGGAAAACATTATTCTTTTCGCCCCACAATTAATCTAAAATTTTTATATACCAAATGTTCTCATGGTTTTCCTTTGCCTCAAAATTTCTTGTGATGTTCCATGGGTTTATCTAAGGTGCTGTTTAAGTGATAGATTTTTTCTTTCTTACAGAAAGTGTTTGGGAAGCTGATGTACCGCCATCGTCAATTGAGATGTGTTTGTCTTTGTTGCATCAGGTATATGCTAGAATGTGGTTATTTGAAAATTTGCATGGTCCTGTTTACTGGGCTGCTTATTTTATTAGACAGTTGTTTTTTTTTTAATTTCTTTGTGAAGGTTTCTGCCTTTTCATAAGATTGATTTTTAACAGTACCCTCCATGCCACTGTTCTAGATTTATAGCCATTAGCAGGTCATTACATCAATCCTAGCTTTCTTAGGAAGTAATTCTGATGAATCTGGCTTGTAGTCTGACRGTCATTCTATTTTTAGGATAGATATCAGCTATGTCTACATCAAATTGTTTTTATATTTATAGACGTTAGCAGGTCTTACATGATAACTAATTCTAGCCTTTGAGGAACTAATTCTAATAAATCTGGCTATTAGTCAAGCCTTTGAGGAACTAATTCTAATAAATCTGGCTCTTAGTCTAGCCATCTTTGTCTTTTTGGTTCAATCCTATTTTTGTAAATTTTTATAAAATCACTATGTAGGCTATAATATGGTCTTAATGATGTACAGCGGCTCTGAAATATACTCGGCGTCTTATACGAAGTAATATTTAGTTTTCACAGAATAATTAGGTTACTTGATTAATGCTATGTACATGAATGGTCACTGAAATATTATAGCTAGCTGGATTTAATTTCACTTTTCAAAAGCAAAGGTATATTCCTGTAAAAATAATTTTGAATGACTACCAGAAGATGTTCCTGAACAATTTGTAGTGCAGAGGAAAACTCGTTGCTACATACTACCACAGCAATTATGGTCGATGAGCCAGAGACTTGTAAGATTATAGTCAGGTAGCTACCAGCAAGGAGGATCTGAAAGTCCAAAGAAACTAAGGGGTCATATCAGTCTTGACTTGTAATTTTCTCAAGCTGTTTGGGATGTTAGCGGGGTTAATTTTTTAATAATAACACTATTATTTTAGCTCTGTTGAGAAGAGAGGGTCTGGGGTTTTCCCTGGCTATTGTGAGGATATATCCTATTTTTAAATTTTTATTCTGAAGTTTACTATGTTGTATTGAGCTTCAGCATTTTTAGGAGTTTCTCAATTATATCAAGAATATATTCTTCACACTTCTTAGCAGGAAGAAATTGAGAGAAATTAAAGTCTCCATCTTCATTTGATCAGAGGTCGTTTGGTGTTTCTCCTATCAATTGTCACATGAAATCCTTTGCATTTATCTAACTTCAAACCTGGTTAGAAGGCAGTACCTTCAATGGATGTGCTCATTGAATATAAGATAACAAAGTTTGTTCCTGTGACATGCATTTGTTTATATATATATATATATATAGAGAGAGAGAGAGAGAGAGAGAGAGAGAGAGAGAGAGAGAGAGAGAGAGTCCTTTTGCATCCAATGTCTTCCACCAAAGAGTATAACCTCTATGATGATGCTACTCAACTGGATGGGCTGCTGGCTTGATTGTATATTTATATTACAATTGCATTAAGTATTGGTGATAATAGCTTTTGGTCCAAATGCAGCATTATGTAATGATCAGAATTTTGCTCCTCTGAGCCTGCAAATTGTACAGATGATGCCAATTTAGCATTCAACTCTAGTTAGCATAGACTGATTTTGTCAAGTTGTTTGGGATGATAGTGTGGTTAATTTTTTAATAAGAACTATTATTTTAGCTCTCTGGAGAAGAGAGGGGCTGGGGTTTTTCCTGGCTGTTGTGGTATGTATCCTATTTTGAAATTATTGTTTTGAAGTTTTCTATGTAGTAAGTAGTTTTTATCAACTATATCAAGAATATATTCTTCATACTTGGCAGGCTTGGCAGGAGGAGTTTGAGAGAAAATAAAGTACATCTTGGTTTGATCAGGGTGTTGTTTGGCATTTCTCCCACCTATTTTCATGTGAAATTCCTTTGCATTAATCTAGCTTCAAATTTGGTTAGAAGGCAGTTCCTTGAATGGATTTGTGGACTCATTGAATATCAAATAACAAGGATCAACAACAATGATTACCCGATTTCGTTCCCCTGACATGCATCTTTTCATATATATATATATATATATATCCAATGTCTTCTACCAAAGACTAACCTCTATGATGATGCTACTCAACTGGATGGGATGCTGGCCTGATGTTATATTTAATTTTTAATGCTTTTAAGTATTGACAATAACATTTAGTCCAAAATCAGCATTAGATAATGATCGGAATTTTACTCCTCTAAGCATGCAAATTGTACTGACAATGCTAAATCAGCAATTCAAATCTAGTTAGCACAAACTGTACTGTACTGACACATGTCAACAGTAAATATTGACTTCATTATCTATATTCCTGGAGCAGTATGAGAACATTTCTGAGATGATGAAGTTGTCTTGAAAGTTGAAACCTATCATGCTAATTCATGCAATTTCGATTGCTACTTGATGAGTTTTTATTCTTTTTCTCTGATGAGCAAGAAAATTCATTGCAAAGTCTTATGTGGTGTATTTAGGTTTTTGGGATGTCGGGTGGTTTTGATAAATTATTCATCCCTTTTAATGTTGCTTCAGACTTCCGAGGCAAGCTGTAGAGACTCGCTATTTTTCAACTCCCAATATAGGATAATAACTGTTGTCATTATAAAATGAACTCGAATCTTTAGTATAGTAAATGACAACTATGGGAAACGACTGTTCCAAATTATGGTAAGGCACTATTTTTCAACTCAATGCGATATGAACTATTGTCATTAGAAAATAAACTCGAATCTTTTGTATAGTAAATGACAAATATGGGAAACGACTGTTGCAAATTATGCTAAGGGCACTATTTTTCAACTCAATGCGATATGGACTATTGTCATTAGAAAATAAACTTCAATCTGTAGTATGGTGGGCCATCACTTATAAGAATGGTCAACTGTTGACTAACTGAAAACTCAAACCAAGTGGAAAATTGTGGCAATATCCTAAATGACAAATACGGGAAACAACTGTTGCAATTTATTGAAGAGAAAATATGGGGAAAGCGATAAAAACGCTGAACTATAATGATTTTCGTGGTGGTTTGTGAAGAGTGCAAACTGTTTGATTGTAAAATGCACCTTTTGCTCGTAGAATTTGTGTTTGTGGGCATGCAAATTTTTTGATCGTTACCTCTGCTTTTGAAGAAAAAAGCTCCAAAAAAGATGAGAAAATTACCTGTATGGAGGTTTTGGAGATTCATTTTAGGGACTTGTGTTATCATCGACAGAATCCATTTGAAGATTCAGATTCAGATCCGGAGCGTCTCTCTGCGAGAGGTATTGAATTGAATGCAAATGTATTTACTACAAACCCATATTGTATCTTTTCAGATATATTTTTATTAAACCCATGTAAATAAAGTTTTAAACATATGTGTAGAATTTCAGTTTGTTTCATGTGTAGAATTTAGAACTTGTGATTGCCTTTTCGAGTCATTTGATTTCAGTCAGTTTTGGATTTCATCCAAGCGTGTTCAAGGGCTACGATTAGCATGAAGTACGAGTTTGATTGCGTTGCAGGTATGCAAATCCCATATGATACTCTGAATAAATTAAGACAAGGTGGAACGACAGAAAACCAAGAGGGAGTTATAATTGTAATACA
>JASDQU010208257.1:12127-23243 GCA_032191745.1 Picea mariana | reverse complement strand
AGGTCATTAAAAGGCCGACAAGGCCAAAATACCAAAATCATATTGTTTTACATTAAATGTTTAAAATTAAAACCCTAATCAAGCAATAGTGAGACGTCATCCCCTTTCTAGGGTGACGTTAGCCCCTTTTAGGGCAAATGCAACCTCCTGGAGCAAAACGTTAGCCCTCCTTGGGCTTCTCCAAGCTGCCACACATGCCAAAACTGCCATATTTGCCTCCCAAAACGTCCATACTGTTGGGTGACGTCATGGGCTTCCTGGGAGACGTCTTGGGCCTTCCAAGGCCAACGTTCCTGTGGAGAGGGCTCAACCCCCCTAGGTACAGGTCTGCTCAGCTGCCTCTAGTGGATTCTTCTGCTCTTCCCTGGTACAAATGCTTTGCCCTGTCTATGCCCCCTGCTGGGGTCTCAACATCCACCTGGTGGGCTCTTCAGCCCCATGGAGGTCCGAACTGATCATCTACCCATGTGTACCTGTCCAACATGGTACCTGTCCGTCGGGCATGATCCTGCACATCAACAACTACGCCCTCCAGGGGTTCATAAGTCACAGGAATCATAGCAATGTCAATCACATCTCATCATCAATATTATTAAACATGTGCATAAAACCCCTTTACCCCAATCCAGTGCTCAAAGACATTATACAAGTCTGCAATGCAAGTCTGGAGGAAGTGACAGGACGTCCTATTGGGCTAGTGTCTACTGGAAGAGGGATGTTTCTGGAAAGGATTAAATCCAAGTCATGTAAGTGGGTGAGGTGGATAGGGATGCCTAGGCAAAAGGTGCAGTGATAGCAAGGATGGTTTACCGGTGGGTGCCTTTGTGGAGGGTGAGTTGCACCTGTCATGGATGCAATGTTTCCAAGCCCATTCATGCCTTTTATCTTCATTCTTTTTCTTCCAAGATGCTAGTCAAAGGACACTGCCCTGGCTTGGTGACCAGTGGTGGCAATGTTAGCCACAAGCACTTCACGGAAATGAGAAGGTTAGCTCGTGATGAGACCCCCTTTCTCTTGGCTATGCCACCAAGTGCCACTACCTTGGCTTGGTGACTAGATGCTGGCAGTGTCATACTGCTAGATGCTCATGAACCTAATAGGCTGGCTCGTGATGAGACCCCCTATCTTCTAACTAGGTCTTGTCTTATTGTTTTTTTATCTTTTTATTGCTTTTTTCTTTCAAGAAGTTAGTCAAGGGACACTGCCCTGGCTTGGTGACTAGAGGTGGCAATGTTAGCCACAAGTACTTTCACGGAAATGAGAAGGTTGGCTCGTGATGAGACCCCCTTTCTCTTGGCCATGCAGCCAAGAGCCACTACCCTGGTGTGGTAACCAGCAGCTAGTAGTGTCATACCGTTAGGCACCCATGGACCTAATAGGCTAGCTCGTGATGAGACCCCCTATCCCTCAACTAGGTCTTGATTTATTTTTACAGGTCCCTCTGTTTCTTGCTGAGAAGCTTTTTATTGCTTTCTCGGGGATCCCTGGGCGAAGCATCTCGAGGTTTTATTCTTAGGATTTTATTGTCAGCTACTTTTACCCCCCAGGCCTTTAGCCCATTCTTCCCACAAGGTAAGGTACAACCCCTAAATGATTGGCTAACCCCATGCCCAGACCAGTGTAATGGGATGGGTGAGCGGGAAATAAGATGGAAAGTGGTATGTATGACGAGAACGGACAATGGATTTTTAGAAATCCCCCCAGTGGCAACTCAAAACCTATGGACACAAGCTTGCTAGGGCATCCTGTCATTCCCCCCAAACATGGTCAAGTGGACAAGCATAAGATCCAAGCACCCGTTAGAAACTAAGGAATCAAATGCACATATTCAAAGGTTTTGAGGATCAGAGTGACACATACCATGATACCCGGACTCATTACCTCATGGAGTAAGAACCATCTCTGATATAGGACTAAGCCGAAGGTGATGGATGTTGTTGCGACTACTGACAAAGTGGAGGCATTGAAAGGGAGAAAAGATGGGCCCTCCAGGACCATGCTCAAGTCGATCTGGCTCTTGGTACTCCATGTCTAAGACCTGTGGGCCTCGAGCATTAATCTCCTAGTTATCCCTGAAAGTGGGGGATAACATGACACATCGATGTTCCCTCATGGAACCAATGTCCCCCAAGACATATCGAGGTTTCCTCGTGATACCAATGTCTTGGTTCCTTCATCTAACCATCTGAGGCACGACAAGATGAAGTCCACATTCCCTCCTACCAGTCCATACAGGACCCTTTGTGGAAAATGTCTTATGATGTTGCCTCAAACATCAACATTGTGTCCATGGAAACACCATCTACACCATCTTATTTCATTTTGTATTCCCTGTCACCAACTATGTAGAGCGAAATATTCTCGCACTAGTGTAAATGCTTCTTCTTTTTAGGTGTGTTATAACAGAGTCTTCATGAGATCTATTTCTTTTTTTTTTAAGTCTTTGTTTTCTTATGATGCCATAAGATCTGGACCCAAGGGCTGCTAGAGAAATCCAATCTGGTCATTTACTTGTCTATCGCAACAGAGTTGTTGCCTAAATTGCCCTCATGAGATGTTTTTCTAGACTCTGTCTTCTCACCATGGTGTTCGGGCACAGTTTCAACAACTCTCAATTGACAGAAAACAGAAAGAGGTGACAGCCAACTAGAAGCATCCAAAGTCTCCAAAGATGACCAGCTTTGGCCCAAGTGGCACCATTTTATATAGTGCCAAAGAGTAGGAACAAGTTCAATTGTATATGCCAATCCAGTCTAGGCACATGCCTTTGCCTCTACCTTGCCCATGAATGGTACACGACACATTAAAAACGCACACCCATTAAATTGTCTTAAAGTGTTTGATTAATCCATGAAGCAAAAGGTGTCCATCCACCTATAACAAATGGATAATCGTAGCTGCCTTTCTTTATCTATTTGTATGTTTCAAAGATATGTTTTCTAGGTTTCAGTAGCAAAGTTCTACCTTTAAAAATCGCTCAGAACAGAAATCCGATGGACCAGTGGCCATATAATCGCTACAGAAATCCAAAGGCAGACAACAATACAATACAGCATTTACTTTCTTTTTTTTCTTTCACGCATGTCAAGAACACCGTGCATCCGTACCTAAATGCTCTTAATGCATTTTCTGTTTAGGAGAATGGATAAACAACAGTCAGCAATATTTACATAGACACTGTCACGCTCTTCCCTGTAAATCTACGAGGCTTCATCATGGGTTCTCTCCTTTGAAGCAACAGCGATTAAGCCTTAAGTTGGTGGAAATATCATTCCTCTATATTAGTCTTTGGCAGTGCTTTATATCATATCGTGTTTGGTATGAAGAATACCAAGGCTAGTTATGCACTCGTATTCGTAACCATTGCTTCCATGTTATCGCTGTCATGTTCAGACACATTGGCCAATTCTGACGATCATGAGATGAAAGTTAATATGGAGACTGAAAGAAAGTCCTACATTGTTTACATGGACAAATCCATGAAGCCTGATCGTTTCAGTCTCCACCAACACTGGTACACTTCTTTGATAGATGAGGTTTCAGGATCCAATTCAGATCCTACTGCAATGCTATATACGTACGATACAGTCACAAATGGCTTTGTTGCCAAGATGACCAGCGCAGAGGCTCAAGCTATGGAGAATATGGACGGGTGCTTGGTTGTCTTTCTAGACGTTGTCAATAGACTCCACACTACTCGAACCACACAATGCAAGCATGTAGAAATCTTCACACAAAACACAAGCTATCTCTCATTTTCCTAGGCCCTCCTGTGAAGGAGTCAAGCCCAGTCTAGCTCTGATACAATGTTTTTCTTCATATAAGATATGATCGATATATTATTACAATGATGAGTGTTCCATATATAGGGAACATATGGTGACCATCCATGAAAGGATGTGTCCCTTGAATAATCAATAACTATTTATTATTATCATTTACTTATTATATATAATATTTAATAATCAATAATTATATTATTAATTATCATTCTAAGAGAATGTCTTCCCGATGTTGTCCAAACATCAACACATCCATCTATTGMATGAAGTCATCGGGACCATCAATAGGAGTGTCACTATCTGAGTCTGAGTCGCTCTCACGAGTAACCAATGGCACACCAACCAAATCATGCTACAGTTCATCCAATCCATACTCCTCATCTATTTGTGCACCATCCTCTAGATCCACATCCCATCATGTTGTTGGTCACCTCTGATACTTAGGTGTCTTCCTATGCAGAAGACATGGGGCATTGTGTACTGCAACTAGCTTCTTTGATATCCCAAAGGCAAGTCTATTCCTTTTGATAGAGTGGATGAAGCTATATGTGGAGCAATTCCTCTCTGCTATGGAGGAACTAGCAATCTGAGACAATAAGCGAATAGCAAGATGTTCGATCTCCGGAGCATCATCCTCATGCATGATCTACCAACTAATGGGGTCATCTTGGCCTAAGTCATTACGATCTTCCCTCACATCAGGCTTATTGAAGGGACAATTGAGACCTACAAACTACATCCATTTTCTCCCAAGTGTTCTCCCCTCTTTTGCGTTGTACATCTTTGTAATGGCGGCTCAAAATCCCTTCTTGATCTTTGGATACTCAGTGGGAAGAATTCTACCAAGCCTTGCCATATACCATTTTGGATTGAGCAGTGCAAAGGTGCATTCATTCGATCCCACCTACGTTGAATAATGGGTTGAATCTGGTTTGTATAGACTTCTAAGGAGGAATCTTTCTCACGAATGGTTGCCTTTACTTGACTCAACATGCTATCAAAAGTTTCATTGAATTCTCCAAGACTAGGAGAATATGTGTCAGTGGAGTGAATGACCTCAACTATAGGGCATAAGAATGACGCCAAATAATTACAATTTGTCCACCAATCATTATCCAATATCTAAAGCCTATTGTTCTTCCCCTCATCTATCTTGGATTATGTCCACCTGTTCCAACTTTTAGTCACAACCATGGCCTGCAATGTTGATTGCACCTCCAACATCCTCTTTAATAAGAGAAAATATCTAGCATATCTAGTCTTTGTGGGCTTGAGGAATTCCTTCCTCAAGTGAGACTTGTACACTACTAAGGAGGTATGGTGGTTGCAGATAAATATGAGCACATCTCTCACAGTTGTCACCAAGTTGGATACCCACTAAATTTTGCCAATGTCTTTCAGTGCATTGTTGAGTGTGCTTGTATTTACTCTGAACTAGTAACCCAACTAATGTGCACATTAGTGTTGCATCTATCACAACAATAGATTTAAGAAAGAAAGGCCCATCTTGACATGTAACTATGATGTTGATAAGTGGACGTTTGCCAATGTTTGTCCACCCATCCATAACAATAGAGCAACTTGCCCTCACCCATGTCTGTCTCATATTGTCCTTCTACCCATTAATATTGGACACTTTTCTTTCTAAAATAATTGTCCTCAACTTATGTTCACCTGGGGACACATATGATGGTCAAAATGTAGCAATTGCATAGACCATATCCTTATAATAAGGACATCGACCAACATAGAAAGGAATGTCGTTGGCAAAAAGAAATTTGTCGATGGCATCATCTATTTCGTCACTGTTCAGCTTACAATAGATCCCTATAATAGTTGATCCTATTGCACAAGAACGAGAACCCTTCTACCTGGATGAAGATGTCCCACTCCCAACAAGAGATGGTGGAGGCATAAGGCCCATAGATGGTTTACTTTTAACTTTCATTTTGGAATTTACAGTTACTTCCACATTTTGATCAACTTGGACATGACATTTTGGCTAGAGAAGGTGCCCTTTGCATCCACTGTCATTTGCATCCTCAAAAGCTCGGATCTTTGTAGCATGGTTAATTTCATACATATATTTATCCATTTGACACATATGCCCAAAAGGTGTTGCCTACCCCGACTATAACTCCCAACCCAAGGATGGCCAAAAACATTGCATGTCCAACAACATGACCCACCACTTTGCTTTTCTGGTTTTTTGTTGGTTGAGGCACCAAGTAATTTGGTTGCATATAGCAAAAGTGGTTTTTTTGGATCAAATGTCTCCTTTGCATATTCAACCAATGCCCTTGGTGGACAAAGACTAGCACTGACTTGGGTTTCATTCGACATTGATGAGGTGGCAACTCCACTCCCACTTCCAACCTCTATCACACTCCCAACATGACCCTCTACTTGGGCATCAGAATCATTATCACTGCTACTGCTATTGTTGGAATCACTCATGTTATTGGTTTTAAACTTTTATGTGCAGATTTTTAATTTTTGGCAACCTACAACAAGGGTTTCTCATTAAATTTGACTCGCATAAACTTGTTTTTAGTTTTTCATGGTTGATTGCATGCCCAAATGTCGAGTTTGAAAGTTTGAAATGAAAAATGGAGATAAAAACAAAAAACAAAAAAACAACTTAGAAATTAAAAAAACAGCAAGCATATCAATTTCAGATTTGAGACTTGGATGGGGTGACACCTGGCGATGGCGAGTCACATGGCGCACTGGCAAAGAGGGCAGTTAAAGCCCCTCTCCGCCACCATCCTCTCCAGTCCATTCACAATGCCTAGCATTTACTCCAGCTAAGGTTTAGTGCGTTGGGACAGTGCAGCAACTCTAATGGAGTTTCAAGTTAAGCCCCCTGGTACTGGTACGATGCATCCAACCCGCATCACCCTAGCATTCATGGCTCTCCTAGCCATCACCTCACTCATCGTCACACATGGATTTCCCCACTGCAACCCTCATCTCCGACATTTGTCTTAAGTTTTTCGTCATCCCCTCGGTGTTTGGCTTCAAGCACTCCAAACCTCTATAACTTTCCTCTAGCCCATCCCAAGCATTTCTGGCCTCCCCACTGTGAACTCTCCCCCCCACGAGCTTATCCTTGCCATGCCTCACGAGAGAGGCAAGTCCAGGTGTGAGCCGGCCTACTACAGTCAAGTAGGCAGGCACCGGCGCTCAAGATCGACCTCTCTCTCTCTCCTGTTCCAAGCAGCAGTTCGGCCCACTCCCACCACTCTGATCAAAACTGGGGCAAGGAAGATCAAACTGGACCTCACTCGCCAAACCCGGAGCCTTTCTACGGAACTTGCGTTGTGGAGGAGGAGATTCCTCCTAGCTGGGAAAAAATTCCTCCTAATTTGCAGGATTTCGCTGACAAGTAGATGGCACAAACAGACATTGGAATTCCCTTGAATTCCCCCGAGCTGGTCATGACAGGATGTCTGGTGGAAGAAGAATTTGCTCCTCTAATGTCAAATTACTGCGAGAATCCCGTTGACCCCATCGATGATGACCCAGGGAAAAGACAGAGAGACAGTCGTGACCCACCCAACAGAGCGACACATACAAGAGTGCCAGTGGGATCGACTCTGGACAGCCATGAACCGCCCAGCTCCTGCAGGCTCACGGAGGATCATTTGGCGCCCTCATTTTCGACGTGAGAAGAGACTTGGTTGAGCAGACGCACAATCAGAGCATCCTCAGCAAGCGCCTGGACATTCTGTTCGACTCCCTATCAAGCGAGCTTGCAAAGAGCCGCTACCCAACTTGCTGCCAGCCTTATGCCTTCACAGTCCGCCAAGATGAACGCCTGGGTTCGCCTCATGTCTAGTTTTTTCACTGTTAATTTTCTAGTCTTACTTACAATGTTTTTTGTCGCCACTGGACCTTGGTTCACTAGCTGGTCCTACAACAATGCCAACCACATGTTCTGGTTTGCATGCATGTGGCGGAACATGTGGCAACTCCCGATGGTTTTCTAGACATGTGTTGCCTTCTGGTCTTTGAATAATGACGACCACATGTTCTGGTTTCCATATATGTGGCAGAACAAGTGGCAAGTCTTGTTGTATGCTCAGACATGTGTCGCTTTTTTATAGCATAAGGTAATACAATCTTTTTTACTTACAAAAAAAAAAAACAGATTTGAGATAGAGGGTCTTGACCCTACTTCCACACTGCTGGATATAGAAATCTGCCTAAGGAGAAACTCAAAATGCCAAAGGGGAAATCTGAACAGTGAAATCAGGCTTCAGCTCAAAAGAAATGATAAAATCTGAAAATGTTGAAGGGGAAATAAGCAGCCTAAGGGAGAAAACCATGGCTCCCTCTTCAATCAAATCAATCCACTCCTTTAGCAAGAAAATCAAAGCACTCCCTCTTCCAATCCACTCGAGACAAATGATAAATCACTCCAAGCAATGCTAAATCACTCCAACAAAATCGTTAAATTGGCCCAAGGAAGCCACAGCTAGCTAATGGCAGCTCACTCTTCTCATGGAAAAGACAAAATTAGTTTGCGAGTGAAATATGAGATAGAGATATAGGTATTGGAAGGCTTTATGCCTTCTTTTTTTAATTCTTTTTTATTTTATTTTTAAGGGTCATTGGCAAAAATTCAAGGGGTGGCACCCACACGTCCCCATTTTGAGGGGGATGCCCCAAAGCCCCCATTTTTGGGAAACGTGCTACGCATACTAGAGAAAAATTTCCTTGTGTGTTTCCTCACATTTTCCAAAAAGAGGAATGTGGCAAAACGTTTTACCAAGTGCTTCCAGCCCTAGGAGCATGGGAAGCCCTAAACCTAGGGGACGTTGGAACATTTGTTTTCATATGTATGTGACAAGCTCAAAAGGCATGCACTTCTTGAGTATTTTGTTGGTCATATTTTGCTTGAGGCCATCATTAGAACCTAGGTTAAGAAAGCCTCAAAGCCACATGGTTGGCATTAGCTCAACATTTAAAGACTGGCAAAAGCTTTTTTTCTATTTTCGTTTCAAGAAGAGTTGCACTATACTATCATTGTGGCACATAGCCCCTAGCTTTGTCGAAATCTCTAATTGGTGTTGTTCCTATGTGCTATGATTTCTCAATTGGAGCAATTTACCCAACTGTGTTGTGTGGGTAGAATTTCTCAACCTAGTTATGCAATTTTGGAACTTTTCAGATCACATCTTTGCATCGAGTGGCGAATTTATTTGCCATGAACCTCATTAGCTCTCTAATCTCAGGCCCTAGAGGAGAGTCTACCCAACAATGAATTTGTCAAAAGATATTAAGGAATTTGTCTACATTCAATTGGAGACAGTGGTTAAACAATCCATGAGGTCTATCAATCCTCGAATACTTGCTTGAGGTACCAAAGTCCAAATCATATAATTCAAGATTTTGACCCCTTATGGTTACCTTGACATTCCAACCACTTTAGTTAATTTTATTCGTTGGTCCCAAACTCAAAACGATTCCTACACCAATAATGAACAAGGATGGGTACATGTGGTCTAGAAGAATTCGCAGAGCAACAAAGTGGCAAGGAGCCAAAAGGCCCAGATGACCGAGTTGGCCATTTCAACAATGTCAACCCCTGATAAGCCCATGACCTTGATCGCTAGAAAGGGATCATGCACCCTTCCCTAGCTTCTTCCTCTCAAGGGTGATTGGAAGGCAATGCTCTCTGCCCCCTTGTTGAATACTCAAGGAGCCTTGAAGCCAAAGAATATTTGAAGTGACCCAAGATTTGTACCTTGGATAACTGGATACAAGATTCATGGCTCAAAAGCATGATCTTGTCAAACTCCTATGGGGCATTGACTAGGTTGGTGATGAAGGCATTAAAGAGAATATGGACTACTTTGCAATGAATCTACAATGAAGGTAGCTTCATGAAATATAAGGGATCTTACAAAGTATTACCACACAATCTATCACCTAAAAATGTGAAGTCCAAACATATAGATGAAGACTTGTGGAACTAAGAGGTTGGCCACGGTCACCTCACCAACTCTCTTCCAAACTTTAGGCTAGGGTAAATGGAATCCTAACCAAAGGGGGCTTCCCTATTGGTTACTAAGCTTAATGTGTATGTAGTATGTAGTAGAAGTATGAGAAAGCTTAGCAACATGAAAAAAGGAAAAATGGAAATATTTTATGGTTGGGGAATGTTGGACAAAAGGGAGACTAGTGCCTTCCTTGGGCAATGAAGTCATATAACAATTCCAAGGGGAAATTCTAACATAGATTAGAGAACAACAAGCAATCAATTGATGTGCACAACTTAACCCCTAACTTGGTTGCTTGATTTACAAATGTAATGGTGGAGAGGGTCTATAATAGATCCACTACTCAAAATAGACTTCAAAGGTGGCCCCTACCAAAGAATATCTACAAATATACCTAATCAATTGATATAGAGTATATTATGTTTTTATCTTTAAGGTAAATGACTCAAAAGGGAGATAAGAGGGAAAAACCCATTACCCTAGCCCTTTCCACGAAGATAGACACACCTTTGTTTGGCCCTTGATTTGTCTTTGTCATCCATACACCTACAAATAAAACCTCCAATATAGTGCCTAGAACATATATCAACACATAAAGAAAGTGTACTAATATCACAACATAGCTTAGACAAAGTAGAGAGAACTAATACTCCAATGGCTTAGAGCTTCTTTCATTACACCAAAAATTCCCAAGTTGCAAATGGAGAGAGCAAACCCTTATATACGTTTTAGCTCCACTCTCTCATAAAATGAAATAGTATTTGTTTTCCTAGATCCATTTTTTATCTCCAAGGAATACAATAAAATAAGACTCTCAACAACTTGCTTACTAAAAGTAGCAAGAAGTTTGTTGAGATCCTCAACTTCCTCCAATAAAATATTCTAGGAAAACAAAAATACCAATATCCTCATCTAACTTCAATAGCCAAATCAACAACAATAAAATATTGAAGTTAGTTGCAACTGTTTTCCAAAAATAGAGCCAACAGATAAGGGCACCTTCTTAGCTTGAGGATAGACCAAGTCTAGGATCCCAAAATAGTATGTAGATAACTATCTACTTGTGCACCCTCCTAGAAGCTTCATGTTACCCCCCATGCCTAGGGGTAACTAGAGGAGATCAAGTCTCGTAGCCCGCAATGGAGAACATGATCCCAACCATGATGATGATCATCATGTCCACAAATGGCAGCACAGCAAGCCCCCTCATTCACCTTTACAGCGACAAATCAACCAAGGCTCATCACATCCAAGCAACCTAGTGTATGGGAGATGGTAAGCCAGCATCACCATGAGGTATGTTAGTCCTTCTTTCATGTAAAGTGT
>JASDQU010208255.1:1134-28221 GCA_032191745.1 Picea mariana | reverse complement strand
TCTCGTGCTTTGTGACCAAGATAATTACATTTGTAGCATGCAATATTTTTGTCCATCAATGGGGAAAATGAATTATAACTTCTATTGACAAATCCATGATTATTTCCATATCTTCTATTTACACCATTCATGTTTCTTGCGTATGTGTTCCTTTCATTGATTCTGCAATTAATTGGCTTATGTCCAAAAATTTTGCAAGTATAAAAATGACCAAGAATGAAATTTTGATACCTTGGAGTAAGTGGGCTTCTTTGTGATGTAGTCCATCTGGGTTCATGATCTATTCTTCTGTAGTTTCCTTCATACTGATTGAAGCTTCTTTGATTCCTGAAGGTAGGAGGTCTTCTTGGATATTCATCTCTTTTGTAATCTTTCCTTCTTTCTGGTATCCTAGTCCACTTCTTATCAACTGTATGTGTAGCTCTTTCTTCAACCTTCTTGTTGGTATTTGCATCTTCTTTGTATGAATTTTCACCCATGCATCCAAGATGTGTTAAGTCTTTTGGCACTTGATATTTTCTTAATCTCTTCCTCAATGAGACAACTTCTTGTTCAAGTTTCTCACAATCTTCTTCTTTCTTCATCATTTGGACATTCCTTACTTCTCCTATTCTTCTTTCTTCTTCGAGTAGAATTTTCAAGGAAATGGTTTCTTCTCATAGTTTATCAAAGTCTTCTAATTGTTTCGTCAATATTACAACTGTGTTTTAACAACTACCCAATTCACTTCTTAGTTTTCTTTGCTTGTCTTTGAGCTTGCTATTTTCAATCTCAACATGCTTCAATTTTTTAAGATTCTCATCTTCTTGTTGAATAATTTTTCTTCATGATTTTCTTCTTCTTCATTGGAATTTTCTTCTTAAATGTCATTTATTTCAATCCTTGGATGAGGACATTCAAATTCAACATGACCTACTCCTTCACAATTAAAGAAAAATAAATGACCTCTATTTTCTTCCTTGAAATCTGAGATGTTGTAATTTGCATCAACTTCTTCTTCTTCTTCTTCTTTTGCGTCTTCCCTTACATAAAGGTTGTGTAGATTTTCCCAAAGTTCTTTTGATGATTCACATGATCCCACCTTGGATTTCACTGAATCCATCAATCCATCCAGGACGGTATCTATTGCCATTTGTTGTTCCTTTTTTCTTCCTACTGAGTTGCAGTCTTTGGTTTCTTCAAAGAATTGTATCCTGAAGTAAATAAAAACCAAACATCTACCCCAAGCACTTTCAAGTAAGTTTCCATTATATTACTCCAGTATTCAAAATTGCTTCCATCAAATGGTGGAATCCCATTTGGAATTTTTTCTTCCATTTCTTCTCAGGATGTTCCTTCTAGTGGTTAAACTGTACTGAAGGTAACCCACTCTAATTGCAATTGTTGATACTGAGAGGGAGGTGAATCGGTATCAAGTACAATCTAAAATCTTTTTCAAATTATACTTAAACCATTTAACTATATCCAATGAGCAATGAACAATAGTATAAGAGTTACACCAATACACCATAATACACCATGCACAATATATGAGAAATAATCAATAGTTATTGTTCAAGGGAAGTAATGACTTCCAAAGGTAGCTACATCTTCCAAATGTAAAGGGAGGGATAAACCTCCAAGAGGAAGACAAAATCCTCCAATATCAAGAGATATTTGAACTCTCCATCCTTGCCCCTTCCTTCCACCATCATAGATAATAAAACTTTACATTAAATCATCACCATCAACCAATCATCACATAGAACCTGATAATGCTTCCTGAGACTTCTTCAATTTATTCAATTCTTCAATTATTGGAGTACTATGATCCTATATATAATATTACTCAATGTATTCTCTGAAACTCCTCCAAGTTTCACTCCTAGAATCCTCCCCAAAAATAAGTTATAAAAATAATGGTAGACTTTATTCAATTCTGGTCAATTCAGGAGACCGAACTTGTACAGAATTCCCCGCGCTCAATATGTAACATCCAATTCTGAAACTCGCATACAAGAAAATAAATTATGTACTATTTCCAATGTAATTTTTCCCACATCATCTGGATTCTCTATGAATAAGTTATGATTGTTTTACCCGGAACACCTGCTTATTGACTAGCTTCAGGACTGGTCACAAACCCTATCTTCCATAGAGTGTATCTCCATAATTATAGTGAATCAAGAGATAAAATTTTTACCAGAGGTACCTTGATATGTCTTATCAATACCATAGAGATTGCACCATATGAATCGTTCTAGAAAAATAGTTATAGCAAAAATGGTAAGATGACATGAAAATAACATACCTTAGAACACATCACCAAAAGACTTCATCCTCCCTTTAAATCCGACCTTCTTTACTTCTTATTTCCTCTGAAATTCGACTTGTATCAAAATGAATGTCTAATTATGTTTATTTATACCATTTATGTCACTTCATTTTAACATTAGGGATGACCTCACACTTTCTTATTTTGTAATTCTTTTCTTTAATTATCTTCAGGGCCTACATGTACTTCCTTCTTCAATTCACTTTGCCATATTCAAAAATTAATTCCTCCTCGACCATGAGGATCCACATGATGTGCCACATACCATCGGAAACAACATGATGTATACTATTCATTCATGTGTGTTGTATATGCATGTGCATTGTCCTTCATGTCCAAATACCTTTATCAATCTTGCGGTCCAAAACCCACGACTAGGGTTGACATCAATGACAACAACCAATATTCCAACAAAACACAGGTAAGCCAGTAGGGGAAACAAATTATAGAGTTGCAATCAAAATTGGATGTGGCCGAGAATCAGGTTTTAGACATAAAAATGTTCAGATCCCAAGCCGCCGAAATACGACATAAGGTATTAACGGCTCAACAAAACCTGCTTGTAAAAGTCGGAACCATTCAAAACCATTTCCAGACGATAGATCAAGTGTTAGAAAATATTTCTTTGAGACAAAGAGAATTCGGGGCAGCTCGGGTCACTTTCCAAGATGCTATTATAGCTACGACGAAGATAGAGATGGTTGGCGGCTCCAAATTATCCATCGCAGAACAAACTAGAGGAAATATCTTGCTGAGGGTCTGGGAGAAGAATATATCAGAAAGTAGGGGAAAATCTAATGAAGTGATGAATTCTTGGGAGGAAACATTTGCCTTGATAAGAAAAAGTTTGTTAGACCTTGACAAGGAAGGTAGTGTTGGGACGCTGGGAAAAATCAATATAGCTAAACACCTACTAGACA
This sequence comes from Picea mariana, assembly GCA_032191745.1. Classification (NCBI taxonomy): domain Eukaryota; kingdom Viridiplantae; phylum Streptophyta; class Pinopsida; order Pinales; family Pinaceae; genus Picea; species Picea mariana. The sequence continues at coordinate 24,987 of JASDQU010208255.1, read as the reverse complement.
TCAAACAAAACATGGAGAATGAACAAGTGGATATATCCTAGATAAGCCAGGTCGATATGGCCCAAGTGGACAAATGGCTAGTACAGCCAAGTTTACAATTATGCTCCATCATCGTGGAAGACCGACAAGTAGGGAAAAGGTTGCCACAATTGGTGAAAAGTTGTTACACCTTTGAGGCAAGCAACCAAATAGAGCCTTCTGGGTTAATAGCCCAGTTGGTGGAAAGGTGTGTCATTTGCATCAAGCAAGCAAAGGGGTCGGTTTCTGGTGCTAAATAATGACAGATGTCAACCCGTTCTATTTCTAGAACCAGAAGAGCAGAGAAAGAAGGTGCTTTTCCCTTATGAGGGAAGACAAAGATAAGGAGATGAAATGCTCCATTTTCTTTATTTGTAACTGACAAGTTTCCAGAATGATGAAAATTCTAAATGTTCAGAATTTTTGTTTAAGTAGGCATCGAGGAAGAGATGAAAGAGGGATTTTTTTGGTGATAGATTGTAATAGAGAAAGTTCTTTTGAGACAGGATTAATACAAAGCGAATTGAAGACTCCATATTCCGTCAAGATTGAGTTATGTGTTTTCCTCTGTTATTTCATGCTTCATGTCATTTTTTACATATACGTCTTTGATGAATGTTTTAGCTGCAATTTAGTATAACTTATACTATGGTGATCAGTCTCTATTTTTCTATTTACTTACTATTTTTCCTCTGTATCGGCTACTAGAAGGTACAAGACCTATGAATTACTTGGATCTCTATATTATATGCTTTCATCAAAGTATTTCTTTCCTTTATTCTTCTGCTATAGTGTGGGATTCTTCTGAAATTGATGCCCCACATTATTGACAGCTCTATGTTTACATACTCGGTCTCAAGATTTTAACTCAGTTATAGAAAATGGACTTCGATTTCGTTAAACCCTTCATTTGGCTTCACTGAATTTTCCTCGTATAATATAAAATTGAAATAAGCATTTTAAAACATCAACCCTCTTTTAAAATCTTTGTTCTCCCCATGACTGTACCCGTCGTAAGGAAACCCAACATCGAACCCGGCCTATCGGGTCAAACTAGCATCGCTTTGAATCTTTTTGATACCATACTTAATACTGCAATCACCCGGACAGAGATCGAACTTTCATGGTCTGCCATTGAACGGGATATCAGTATTAAAGAATGTTTGAAAGTTAGGAAAAGACAACTCAAAGATCGGTTATAGTCTCATCCCTCGAAGTTGTCTCCCCCCTTTTATTTTACTCTTTTTAGATGCTTAGACTCTACACTTTATAGCCTTAAGTGTAGACTCAGGACCAACATCTTTCTTGCGCCATTGCCGTGGACGGAGAATCGCAGTCACTTTCCCCTGAGAAAATGACATTTCCAAGTTTCATTTTTTGATAGTGAACAAAGAGAAAACACCTTGTTAAGGATAAACCTTCATCATTCACTTAGCAACTCCACTCTTAAGTAATCTGGCATCCTTTCGGAAGAACACCGGACAAAACCCATATGCCAAATAGATAGTGCCAGTTTCTAACCCTGAAAAAATACTAATACTAAGGGGTCTTTTTAAACAAAACGTGGTTTCCTATCAACCCAAGTCCAATCAATCCAAAGATAATACATTTCTTGAACCATCCCCCTCATGAGAGCTTCCTCTCAGGAAAATATCAAATAGTTTCGTGAAAGCCGAAACCCTGAAGTCTGAGAAACTCCTACCCAAGATCAAAATCGAGACCTCTTTGACGGCCTCTTACGCTACAAGGGGAAAAACTCCTACCTTGAAGCTCATCCCTATATATATCCCATCAAATCTAAACCCCTCCATCACTCAAGGCCTTGAAGAAGTTTCCACATACACAGACTCGACACTAGTGGGTTCTCCCATTTACATATCCTGCAAGTTAGAGGAGCTGAGTCCACATATACCGTCTTCTCCTTTTTCTTCTTCCACCTCCACTGGTAAAACGATTCCTGTCTTTTCTCCTTTCCACCTCGGGGGAGCCAGAGAGTCGCTATACATCTTCGCCAACCCTCTTTATAATTCATTGATTTCCACTCCTAGGTTATCCATGGCCACCGTCGGAGGAGGAGCAGGGGGAATAGGAGGCCAAGGCCAACAACCGCCTCCCAGGGTTTTTACCAAGGTAGCTACTAGATACGCCCCGTTTTTCCTTCTGATACCTCTCCATGATCTACCTGAGAACTATATGAAAAACCTACCCAAGTTCACAGGAGAAGGGGATCTAACTACAGCCGAGCATATCAAATTTTTTGATCAATTTGCTGATATTCTAGGGCTCAAGCATGAGGACGTGTATTCCTGATTGTTTGTCCAAACCTTTGAGTGACAGGTAAGAACTTGGTTTTGAAGCCTGCCCCCAGGTTCAATCATATCCTACGATGCACTATAAGACCTCTTTCTTAAACAATGGGGTGAAAGAAAGGATCATTTATACTATTTGACCAAGTTTAGTTCTTTAAAGAAAAAGGGATCTGAAACTGTTATGGAATTTATCCAAAGGTTTAACAAGTTATACAATAAGATCCTTGTTGAATTTAAACCATCCCAGCCCGCAGCCAAAGTAGCTTTCATAGGAGCTTTCGAACCCGATTTTTCTCTACTATTAAGAGAAAGGAGAGGGGCCGACCTAACCTGAATGCAAGATGACGCTATGGAAATTGAGTTAAACATGATGGCCTCAGGTAAATTAAAAATCAAAAGAGACACGAGAAACAGGGAAACTAGACTTCTTAGAGAACAAGCAGGTCCCTCTGGATCCAGAAGATCCTCAGATGACAAGATGGATGACATGGCTAGGATAATAAAATAACTATCAAATAAAATCTCGAGAATGGATCTAGACCAATTGAAAGCTTATCAATTCAAGAGAAATCCCAATCCTCAGTTTCAACCAAGACAAATTAAAAATGAAGACCAAAAGATCCAAGCGCCGCTAAAAAATGAAAATTTTATTGGGGAAAATGATATGAAAGAGTTCAAAGACTTGGAGGAAGACGTAAACAACTTAGGTGACGATGGTATACAACCTCACTTGATGAAGGAATATTACGACAAGTCCCTTAACACTGAACAATCATTGGTTCAAAACAATAACCTAAACGACGCTGATGATCCCGCTCATCAAAGAATGGCCGACACCATAATGGCTGAGCTCCAGCACAAATACAATCTGAGGCCCAGAAACAAGTCTATGTTGGCTGTGCAACCCAAGAAAAATTTTCCTAGGGGCGAAATATATGATCCCACCCAGAAAGAGACTGACATGCGAAATGACGTAGGGGTAGACTCGCAGAATACCAACGTAAAAGGGGCCAAAACCCAAGCAAGAAGAACTAAGGCAGTCGAAACGTGGAAATCCGAAACCAGAAACGCTGAGAATAAAATAGTGGTGCTAAATAAAATGGATAAGGGAGAGTCTGATGTTTCAGCCAAGGAAACATAAAGTTGTGGGAGTTTTCTGCCTAGAAAACGAGATAAAAAAGATCAAGATACCAATACCTTTGGTTGATTTGGCGAAGAATCCTGTGTACCGAAAACAAATAACCAAGTTGATAAATTTTTCAGATCTAGACAGTTAGCTCGACATAATAAATCTAGAAGATGACAAGACTAATATCACTTTTGGTCCACATTTTGAAGGTGCCATAGATACCGTCACCCCCTTCTATATTACCCTGAAAGTGCATGATCGATTGTTGCATAATTGCATGTTGGACTCTGGGGCTTCTCATAACGTAATTCCCAAATCTATTATGGATAGACTAGGCCTCTAAATCACCAGACCCTATGGAGATCTTTACTCATTCGATTCAAGGAGAGTTAAGTGCATGGGCATGATCAAAGATTTAGTAGTCACCCTTGCCCAGATTCCGGTAAAAAATGTCCTAATGGATGTAGTTGTCACTGATATACCCCTGAAGTATGGTTTACTATTGTCTAAATCTTTGGGAGCCAAGCTCGGGGGATCCCTCCAGCTAGATATGACCTGTGCCACAATCCCTCTTTTTGGTGGATAATTCACATGGTTATACAAGGAAACACGGTTGGCATATACAGTAAATGATCCACAGAATCCTAACAATTACCCTGTTTACATTGTCGATCAAGACCTAGGAAATTGTATTCTGTCCTTTGACGATATTGAAGAAAATTGTGTAGAAGAAAGTGACATTGATGAAATCATAACTGAAAAGACAGCTAAAAATATGCACAGCACTGGAACTTGGAAAATGTTCTTTTATGGAGCTTCATTGTGTGAAGGAGAAAGTGAGGGAGTGTTTTTCATAGCACCTGAAAATGAATTCGTCGTTCCCTTCTCTTACAGGTTACAATGGGATGAAGACTCCACAAACAACATTTGCAAATATGAAGCTCTAGTCTTGGGTCTGGAAGCTTCCAAGAAGCTAAGCATAAGGAATTTAGAGGTCTATAGAGACGCTAAACTGATTGTGAAACAGGTAAATCGATAGTACCAGGCCAAGCACCTGAGACTGAGGTCCTACAGAAATTGTTCCTGGGATCTAATGGAAAATTTCTTCTCATCGGTAAAGGTTCATTTCATCCCATGAGCCGAAAACCAGCAGGTCGATTCACTGGCCAAAGAAGATTTGAATTTCGCACTCCCTATCGCTTCAAATTAAAACACCACATAGAGGTAAGACACAGACCATCCATACCAAACAACATACGACACTGGTAGGTTTTCAAAGATGACAAACAGATTAGAAAGTTCCTAGAAATGGTGGATGATTTCTTTGAAAACCACATTGACCAGGAAAACCAAAACGATCATACCTGTATTATGAAGGAAGGGGAGGAACCCCAAGAGTTAAAAGGTAATCAGATCCCTAGGGGCTCGATACCCCTGGAAAGGTTGTTTGATCAAAATGACGTGCCTCTGAAGTCCACCTTGCAGCCCCAACCGGAGGAGGTCGAAGACTGTGACATGGGCACCACCAAAGAGCCTAGGATAGTGAAGTTATCAAAGTATCTTCCTCCTGAGATAAAAAGAAAGTATAAGGACTTACTCGGGAGGTGTAAATATGTCTTTGCATGGTCTTACGACAAGCTCAGAACCTACGAAACCTCTGTGATTGAGCGCAAAATACCTTTGAAACCTGGTATTAAACCCTTCCGACAAAATCTCAGACAAATCAACCCCATTTTACTGCCTATGGTTGAAAGAGAAGCGAAAAAACGGTTAGACACAAAAATAATTGTACCTCTCAGGTACTCTAACTGGGTGGTGAACTTAGTCTCTGTTAGGAAGAAAAACGGGGAGATTAGACTGTGCATAGACATTAGAAATATAAACAAGTCCTCTCTCAAAGATAACTATCCTCTACCCAAAATGGATCATGTTTTGGAAAAAGTAGTCGGGGCAACTAGGATGTCGATGATTGACATGTTTTTCGGTTATAATCAAATTACCGTCAACGAGCATGATAAAAAAAAAATAGCTTTCACCACCCCTTGGGCCACATTTATGTATGAAAAAATGCCTTATGGTCTAACGAACGCAGGTGCTACCTTCTAGTGTGCTATGGAAATCGCCTTCATCGGTGAAAAAGATAAATTTGTGGTTATCTACCTCAACGACCTGACTGTCTTCTCCAAATCCAATGAAGACCATTTGCTACACCTGAAGCAAACATTTGAAAAATGCTGAAAATTTGTTTTTTCTTTAAACCCCAAGAAGTCTCACTTCGCGATGCAAGAAGGTAAACTCTTGGGCCACATTGTGTCTCAGGACAGAATTAAAATCGACCCTAAAAGGGTGGAAGCTATAGACACCATAAATATTCCTAGGAATATAAAAGAAATTAAGTCATTTTTAGGAAAAATATTTTTTTTGAAAATATTTATCCCAAACTTTGTTGAAATCGTGAAATTGATCACAGATATGATCAAGAACAACAACGAAGTGAAATGGACGGCAGAGGATAAAGCATCTTTTGCATGCATAAAGAAAGTTATCTGCGAAGTGCCTGTATTAGCAAGCCCTGATTACCTAAAGGATTTCCTGATTTTCTCGTTCGCCTCTGAACACACAGTGGCGACAATACTCCTCCAGAAGAATGAAGAGGGTTTCAACTAACCAATAGCCTTTTTTAGTAAAAGTCTTAGAGATGTTGAACTGAAATATGATATAATGGAGAAACAAGCGTCTATTATGGTTAACACTTTGAAGGCTTTTAGAACTTAAGTGCTACAATCCAAGGTAATCACATACATTCCCACTAGTTTTGTGAAGGATATATTGGTCCAGCCTTACAGTGATGGAAAAAGGGGTCGGTGGCTCGCTAAAATTCAAGAGTTCGACCTAGAGGTAAAACCAATGAAGCTAGTAAAGGGACAAGGTCTGGCTAAGCTCTTGGCAGAATCAAATTTCAGAGCACTCAGAATAAATAACCTGCAAGGATATGAGGGATAGGGGGGCATAAACGAGCCTGACGACCAAATAGCTATCTACATAATCAAAGAGAAGTTTGTCTTATCAGATTGGTATAAAGATATAGTGTCCTACCTACTAACCTTGAAATTCCTTAGCGATCTGTCTCCAGCTAAAGCTAGGACATTGAAGCTACATGAGGTGAAGTACTGCATATCTGAAAGTCAACTGTATTGGAAGGACCCCTTAGGTTTCCTACTGGTTTGTTTGGTAGAATCAGAAACAGAGAGGGTCATAAATGAACTCCACGAAGGAGTGTGCAGAGGGCATCATGCCTGGAGGGCAACAGCTTATAAAATCCTAAGGGTAGGATATTATTGGCCTAAACGTTTCTTATATGTCAACATTAAAGTCAGAGCCTGTAACCCTTGCCAGTTGTTTGCAGGAAAATAGAAGCTCCCAATGCTACCTCTGGTTCCTGTCAAAATGAAAGCCCCTTTTCAACCATGGGGGTTATATTTTATAGGCAAAATCAACCCACATTCCAACGCTCAACACAAATGGATCCTCACTGCCACATATTATTTCACCAAATGGGTGGAGGCTATTCCCACTAGGAAGGTGACCGATTCAGTGGTGATAGATTTCCTGGAAGAGAGCATATTGTCCATATTTGGCTATCCCCGAAAGATAGTGACGGAAAATGCCCAGGAATTCAAGTCTATGGAAATGGTCAGCTTTTTCCAAAAATATAACATCGTATTGGGCCACTCCACAACATATTACCCTCAAGGTAATGGGCTAGTTGAATCATCAAATAAAAGTTTGATTACCATAATTAAAAAGGTGTTGAGCGAAAACAAAAGATCTTGGCATTTACACTTAAAGTACGCCTTGTGGGAAAATCAGATAGGTACGAAGAAATCCATTGGTACTTCTCCTTTTCAAATGGTGTACGGGACTAATGTAGTTTTACCTATAAATTTGTTGCTCCCTGTAATGAAGCTCTGGCAAGATGAGAGAGAAGAGAAAAACCACGTCACAAGAAGAATAAATCAGTTGATCGACGTACAACAATGCAGGATCGAGGTGAACGCAAGGATGCAGAAATATCAGGACAACATGAAAGCGTTGTTCGATCGTAAAGCCAAAAACAAGGATTTCCTCCCCGACGATTTGGTTTTGAAATGAGATGCTAGGAGGGAAGATTCAGAAAAACATGGTAAATTTGATCACATCTGGTACAAACAGTTCAAAGTCTCATCTTCTAAAGGGAAGAATTCATTTCTGTTAGAGAATTTTGATGGTGAAACTCTTAGTGCCTTGTCAATGAGCGTTATTTAAAGCACTATGTGCAATAAATGAGTTCCAAATCTCCATTGTATATACCGGTTTGTTTTCTTTTTTCTTTTCATAAAATTTTTCGATAAGTTCACTTTCGTCTTGAATAAAACAGGTTGTCGATTTCCTAGAAGTAGAAACTTAAATTTTGACACACAAAGTCTCATAAATCCTGATAGACATGATACTCTACATGTTGTGTCATACAAGCCTATAAATTACAACCCAAACTGTAAAGGAGAAAGGGATGGCCAAGTACCAGGAAATTGACCCATCGAAATAGGTGACAAATGATTTTCTTTTAGAGGAGAACGAAGTGGTAAGGCTGAGGTATGAACTGCCTAGGTATCTAGTTTTCAAACGAACATCTCTTAAAACATAGAAGTGGTCTCACAAGTATGTTGTATTCACCTGAGTCAAGATTATATGATAAAATTCTGGGTTTTTGAGGTCCATAGCCTTCTCTCTTTCCCTTTGTCATCCTTGGCCCTCTCTCCTTAAGCTCTGGTCTGCTTCCCATACCATCCATAGAGGAAAAGAGGTTCCTCTTCAATTTGGGAAACTGGAAATATGCTTGGTCTTCATGACTCCTCGGTCCCCTACTGAATAAATACATGCATAGGTAGATCCTAACCCTCGTAGGTCTTTTAACAGATTTTGAATGGTTAAGTCTTGCTCAAAAGAAGACCCCTAGAAATGAATTCTCCCCTATTTTTCCTGCGGACTAGGGCATTGTGAAGGTTAAGAGATAGTAGGTCCAGAGCACTCAAAGCAACTTGACAAGACTCTGTAACAAATATCACCCCTGGTTTTCTATTACGCCAATTGATTTCCCCCACTCCACTTTTCAAAAGTAAAGTATAAGGCAGATGGTGAAAGGAAATTCATAATTGATTTCCACCATCTAGTCCAAAGAGATGATGAAAGGAAATTCATAAAAATGATTGCCCTCATCTCATCATGTAAATGCAAGATTACAGTTTGGAGTGGTGAAAGGAAATTCAATAAAGGGAACCAGATAACTTCACAGGGGTACCGAACAGGCTCGCTGGTAGTGAAGCAATGTCTAAGATATTTTGTAAGGTTGTCATAATTAAATTATACTACACTCTGGTAATCAACATTTTTGAAACCGGATCCATAGCTCCAGTTCATGCAGGTCTCCCTGATTAAGAGCATGGATTTTTTTATTTATTTTTATGCAAGCTAAAACCTACCGTATCTGTTAATTTTCCTAAGATTGATTGGACCGTCTTAAGAAGCTCCATTTTCAGCCTCGAGGAAGGGAAAGTTACTAAATGGACTGCTGTCAAGTTTAGGAAGAGTGTTGAGTTTTGGAAAGTTTCAGAATTAAAGTCGAAACCTTAGTTTTTTTCTCTGCACCCCCCCCGCCTTTTTTTTTCTTCCAAACGAAGTGTCACCAAAGCAAGCTCATGAATCCATGTACCCCTTCTCAAGCACTTGGCCTGTTGTCCTTATCATTACACATGGAGACAAGATCCCCAGTTGGAGCCTNGAGCCGCCTTTCTCTAAATCCATGAAGTGTTATACTAAAGCCCAAAAAGGTTGGTTTTAAAAACTTCGTTTGTTTCAAGTGTCTTCGCCCTAAAGTCATAGTATTCCGACGTGCGAAGTGGTGAAAACCTCCCTAAGTTTAATCACCTCCCTAAGGATTTCTATATTTACATACACGGATGATATTGGAGTTGTTCACGAGAGGTTTGCACAGTTGGTTGAACTGGAAGAAGACAGATTCATTGCTAGGTTCCATCAGTAAGTTCAGAAGGAAAGAGAGAAGGCCTATCATGATAGGCACATCAAGAAGAAGGCATTCAAGCAAGGTGACTTAGTGTTGGTGTATGCCAACAAATTTATAAAACACCTTAGGAAGTTCAGAATGCATTGGGTAGGACCATATGAGATCGCCTATGTTATAGAAGGAGGATTTGCGTAGCTGAAGACATTGAATGGAAAATGGAAGGAAGGATTGGTGAATGGAAGTCGGTTGAAGTTGTACTATGACAACCAGCTACCTCACAACTCTCAGTAGAAGCAAGGAGAAAAGGGTCTAGGTACCAGGTACAGTTGGAATTGGGTACCAAACATAGAAAATATAGTCTGCACAAGAAGGGAGAGGAGGCACAAAGCATAAAGCAAAGGCTGCACTTTGAAGTCCAAGTCAAAGAAAAATAGAGGAACTAGATCCAAATTGTCTCAAAATGAGTCACAGGTGATTTTTGGGGGCTTGTTGGCCCTTGTTTATGGAAGGAAGTGAACTACAATGAAGAAAAGGTAAAAAGAGAGCTTCACAGGAGACACAGTGACTATCACTAGGTTGAAGTGAGCAGAAGAGAAAAAACGATGTAGTGAAGTGCGAAAAATCAAGCCGTTGGACAAGGATATTGAGGATGACAAATCAACAAGGAAGATGGATTGAGGACAACTTAGAAAGTGGAAAAATCCACCATTGGATTCTTTGGAGCACCACGCGAGAAGGAACAGAATGCAATCTGGCGAAGCCCGAAAAAAGCAGGTCAAGTTGACCTAGGGTTTTAGACATCTAGGGTTTTGGCACTTAGGTTTCGACCTAAGGCTATCGGTGAGGTATTGTAATGTATAATTAAAGGTCAAGAGGAACTGGGTTGGGTTGGTCATTGAGTATTGACATGATATTGTTGTTGATCCAGCTCTATTGTGGGAGAGATTATTATATTGAGAGAGAGAAGTGCTGAGAGAGAGAGCCTTCTGGTATTGTAAGATATTTAGCTATGTGCGGAGATCAAGACCTACAGCTAGGTGTGCAGGAGAGGGGAGAGAAGAAAGAAGATCTTCTAGCTGAGAGCGCAGACAAGAATTGTATTATTTACCTTAATGAATTATAAGCACAATTCTTTGGACGTAGCCCTAGAGAGAGGGTGAACCACGTATATCCCGTGTTGTGTATGTATGATTTTTTCTTTGTTCTTTGTTGTTGTTATATTTTTATTTACATTGTTGTGTTAGATCAGATCTATAACTACACAGGAGAGATCTAGCTTGATAAGTGATAGGTGCATATTGTTTTTTTGTTCTACTAAGACCCACTTGATATTCCCCTGGTTGTAGACATCTCTATCCTACAACCCCCTCATAGCTTCTTTGGGTGAGACTGCATCTGCTTTGCAGGTGTTTCTGAAAGGACCAGTAGCTAGGGTTTGTTGATGCACTCTTGGAGTGAACCTCGAGTCTAACCCCATGCCAACAAGTGGTTGTCACGAATATTCTAATGTCAGTACAAAGGGTGAAGGTGGATTTAGGAAGCCGCGTTATCAAGAAATAGAAGATTACACGCCTACATCCACCTATCCTTCATATGTTGGTAATGAAATTCCCTGGGAAGGGATTACTGAAGAAATGATGCTCGATGGATGCTCAGGTGTTAAAAGGAGGTTGGAAAATGATTTGGTGGTCTTGGAACTCCCTCGGGAGAGTAAACAAGGCTTGCAAATTTGTTTTCATTCATTGAAAAACTTTATGGAGGCATATTAGAAGATGGGGCCAACCACTGACAGTTTTTTCATTCTAATGAGGTGACGAAAGTCAAAGGTGATGGGCCCTGATAAATGGGAGGCATTAAAAAATAGATTTCCAAAAGAAGACACCATTTCGATGTTCAATTTCAAAGATGGTCCAAAGCGGAAGATGTTGAAGGTGCAATATTTTAAGCAGCCTGACATTGCAAGACATATGTATAACATATCTTGGTGGTATATGGGAAATTTTCGTGGAATGATGAGGTTCCACACTATTTTGCATGACACTTTTATGCAGAGTTTTTCTTGCACATGCACCTTGATTATACTAGTTTACTGTCCAATTATTATGGGACTGGTAAAGGATGGACATATGATCGCAAAGGGGCATATCAAAATGAAACATTGTTGAGGCCTGAACAACCTTTAGTACCTCTCCCAACAGGGGAATTTGCTTCACATTCAGAGTTTCAAGCTACATCAGAGGTTGGAAAAGAATTTAGGAATTCAATTGGGGAAAATTTGGAAGCTATTTGTTATGGTGTTGATGTTGGCATGAATCGTCAGTGAGCGGAAGCCAATTCCCAGGCCAATTTTTTTTATAAAATAGATGCGGAGTTAGATACCATGTCATTAAAAGATGTTAAGGAGTATGATCCCTATTTTTGAAACTATAAAACCTAAAAGATGACCCGACGTCATGCAAAAAATGCATTTGTTAGGATTAAAGCGAATCTGATAGTAGCCACATCGCTCAAAGATAAGTCAGAGGTGCATGAGATGATCATCTCTCTTATGAGATCGTGATGCTAAATCATCGAGATAGTCCTTGACTATATGTTTGCGATCATGGAAATAAAAAGACATGTCCCGCTGAAAAGTAGCTCCAGCGTTATTCATGCCAAAAGGCATCTTTCGATAAGAAAATGTACCCCATGGACAGATAAAAGTTGTTTTATGTTGGTCTTCGGGCTTAATATGTATCTGATTGTATCTTGAAAAACCATCCATGAAAGAATAGACCTCACATCCTGCACACTCTTCAACGATCTGGTCAATGAATGGGGTGGGGAAATTATCCTTTTGAGAGGCCTTATTCAAATCACAAAAGTTCGTACATACGCAAATCATTCCCTTCTTTTTGTTGACCATAATGATATTTGACACCCATTGAGTCAATTGGACGGGGTAGATGAAACCAACTTTGAGTAGTTTCTCTACTTCAACCTTAATAGTTGCTGATTTCCAAGGATTAACCGGATGAATCTTTTGTCAGACCGGCTTGGTGTCAAGGTAAGTCGTTATTTCATGTTTGATGATTCTTGGATCATTTCCTAACATTTACTTGTAAGACCAGGCAAAAACGTAGCGAAATTATTTTAATAAATCATTATAGATTCGAATCTCCTCGGGGGAGCAGTCTTCTCTGATGAAGACATTCTACATGATGCCAGGGGTTTTGGAGATATTGATAGGTATCATTTTAGAGATGGTTTCCATATTACCTTCGGTGAAAAATGTGTGCATAGCCAAAGTATTGATAGGAAAAGACCTATCTCCAGTCATAGTCAATACAAATTCACCGACCTCAATTCTTCCTAACTCCGAGAGAAAATAAGATCTATGATGGAGATCATCCCAAGGTTTGTCTAGACTAGTCAACTCCTCTATAATTGCCTTGTCAGAGGGAAATACCTAGTCTAAGGAATCGGTAGTGGCGAACAAACCTTGAGCCCATGTAGGCTCAAAAACTGGATCTAACTCTTGTGCGAGAGTTAGATCAGGGTCATTGGAAGCTTTCTAGACTATAGAGTACGCAACCTCTGCCACAGACAAAAGCATGGCCATGCCATGATGCCCTATCCCTTCCACCATGGTCAATGGGGAAGGAAGAGTCCACAGATCATTAAAGTAATTCATACAAAATGATGACACTTCAAATATTTCAGCCGTAGGCTGGTTGGGGACAACCGATATGAACTTGACATCGTCTAAAAAAGGTGGGTAATCAAAAGTACCCATCAAAGTTGGGCACAAACCAACCCCTATATTGACGATGTTGGGCTGTGGATTATCAATCATCGGGACTGTGGATGCCCCTGATAAAGGGTCGGGATGAGAGAAAGACAACTAATCAATGGAAATGATCCAACCCTCGTGTGGAATCAACAAGACCCGAAAAAATGTGACGACCACTGCATGCATAACATAGGTCCAACTCCTTCCTAACAAGATATTTTAGTCGAGAGGCACATCGACGACTTCAACTTCGACGCACATGGTATTTCCTCCTAGCTGCATGACGAAAGAAGAAATGATGCCATGTGTTATGAATGAATGACCTTCGAAAGTGGTAAGAAAAGTAGGTGTTAGAGACAAAATAGGTTGGCCTATGGCCTTCCAACATCCCAATGACATCACACATGTTGAGGCACCCTCATCAACCACTGTGTGGAAAATGTTCTAGGTAAAAGATTTCATGCTGTAAACCACTACTATATGAAACACGACATGGTATGAGAGACGAAGTTTCATGTCGGTCGTATCAAGCATGATTGTTCCCGGATTACAAGTCTCAACAGATCCTAAGGCAGCTAACAGAGCCTTTCTTTGCGAAGGGCAACTTTGCAGGACGTTCAAAGCATACATTGTGTAAGGGTTATGTGACAACTCCTCCACCACAGAGTATCTCTTGGCATCCCTCATGTTTGGATTGTGGGACACTTTCATGAATTCCCCTTTTGGGATGTATGTCATTGTTTCTCCCAACGTCTTATCTATCTGGAGAGGAACATATGGGTTTTCGACTTCTATACTCGTCTCAAAAGTGTTTGGCATTCTGTAATCATGTGTCCTAGTTGCTATATGGGAGTCACCTTTCAACATATAAACATTTGAAGTCGAGGTTTTATTAGACGACGAAGGGGGTCCTTAATTTCCCCCATCCACGTTTGCAGAGGCTTGAGTTAAATTTTCCCATGTTTGAATGGGTTTGTTAACACAACAGATTGTTGTTGCGCTAGTAAATTTTGGGCCTCCATGAGCCAAGGGCAAAGGTGAGTCAGATGATATTCCATGCAAAGGTTACATGGATACTTAAATTTTCTTTTATCTGTATTTCCCCCACCAATATTATTGGTGGGTTTCTTATCCCCCTTACCTTTATTTTTTTGTTTCTTCTTTCCGTCAGCCTGTCGGCTGGCCTTTGGGTTTGTCGATTTCACATTGTGTACATCCGACGTTTGAGTAGGGGGAGCAGGAAAACTAGTGGATTGGTTGGCCACTGTCTATTGTATCGAGAACTGTTGAAATTGATTCAATAGTTGATCAGTGGGCTTCTCTTTTACTGAACCAACGATACCATTGACATGTGGTCCAGACTTTTGTCTAGTCTTGTCAAGGAGATATCGCGGCGCATCTAGAAAAAATTCATAAAGTAAACCAGACTGAGATTATATTAGTTCAAGTTGTTCAGCTCTCAGTATCGCCTCTTCCTCAGAAAACACTCCTGATGTTTCAACGTCCTTGGATAACTGAGGTACCAAAGACTTAATGAAACACTTGAGTAGGAAAGCTGGTGGGACTGATACTTTTATGAAACTCTTCTGATGCCTCCATTCCTGGATGTGATCTGAGATATGATCAACCTTTTTTTTCTCAAATTTGGCCAACAATTCGGTGCCGACATCGTATCTCATAGGTATCTTGAGCGGTCGAGCTCGATGTACCATTTCACAACACTCCTGATAAGAGTGCGTTGAAAAAGATGCAACTGGACAGAGTCGTCTCTCAATGAGTTGGACGAGCACCATACATGAAAGGTGGTCACACGATCGCCTGGATCTTCGTTAGGCTTACCTTTTAACTTTGGAATGTCCAAAGGAAACTTGGTCATCATAGGAGGCCAACGCAGATCATGAAATATTGGGTCATTCAACAATCTTGACAGGTCTAGTAAATGCAACGTTGCCAAAAAAGGCAGCTTAGGTTGTTCAGTATGTACAGGAGGAAAGGAGCCTATAATTTGGCTGGCACCACGTTTCCATGAAAATCTAAGTCATTGACCATGGTTCTGGTAAAAACCATGGTGGTGGACAGTGTACAGATACTACACTTGTTGAGACGTCATTGGTTGACTCTCCTAATTGGACATTGAGGGATGGGAAGGGATTTCTCCCGACATTGCGTTCCAAAGGTTCTGGAAAGAGTTGCCCCATGTCGATACGAAGGGCATAGGTATTGAGACTTGACCAGGGTTCCATTGGCCATGGAATGGGTTGCCCCCAATCGACATCACTGATAAGGGGATTGATCCCTTCCATGGATTCTAGGATCCTTGAGAGGTGTTTTCCCCCTATGCAGGAATAGTACCCTACACAAGATTTTGTGATCCAAAACCAGGGTTTCCCCTGGCTGAGATGATAGATGACGAGAATGTGTTGTTAATAAACACGCTGAACAAAGAGAATGACAAAGAACCCACCGACGTGGTGTTGGAAGAAATTCCTTGAATACATGCTCTGAACAATCTATATTTCATGTTTATCTAGGTGGGCTACTGGGGAGCACCGCCTAGCGAGGGGGATGATAGAGGTATATGACCCCCACCATAAGGGAAAGCATTATAGGGGGATGAGGTTCCCCCCATGGACCCTTGGAGAGGAGAGTTAGAGCTCCCTGCCCCCAAACCCATGGTCTATATGTTGGAGTAGGACAGGACAAAGTTCGTATCGAAGCCAGGCATCCCGTATGAGAACGGAGGTCCTGTTGCACTCTGGGTAAATGGAGCAGTGATCATTTCCATAGACAAAATCAGACTACTTCCCGAAGTACAGGCGGTCAAGACCACGGTGGTCTGGACTGACGAAGGTGAGTTGGGAGGCAAAATGCCCCTTGTAGTGGTAGTCATAGAGGGAGTGTGAGCATTCCCTGACAAAGTAGTAGCGTTTGCTTCCATTGCTACTTGCAAGACTATTTGACACTTGTGATGAGTTACCATTGGAGGGAAAACTTGTACCATGACTTGCACTGACAAGTCAGTGACCAACGAGCTATATGGCCTCAGAGCTTTCACTCCAAGGTCAGAAATAGTAGGCTCCTCCAAATTTGAGAGTTCTTCTCTTGAGGATGGATCGGGTACAGTTTCCTGCTACCCATTCACCTCAAATGACCCTTGTAGGTCAAGTCTTCTTCTTCACAGTGGCGGGGGTGGCTCCAATTCAACCGGTGTCAGGCCCTGAAGCCTTCGGGACCAACAGAGCTCTTGATCTTCCACTGTGTCATAAGATCAATGACACACTAGGGCCTTTACTAACATTGAAAAACCAACACACAATAGAAAGAGTTCTTATGAGACAGAGTAATCAAACCACTAGCTAGTTGGAAGAACAGTTACACCAGCCAACACTAGAGTAACTTACTGGTGCAAGTGAAACTCGAATATGGAAGCACCCTCAAGGTATACTCTGCAAAGCATGGTTTGATGTTTTTCCTAGGTATCGTGGTATACCCCCGCTGTCACCTGTGTAAGTCACTAAAATAAAGGCAACTAGGTTGTCATCATGTGAATAGTCACCAGGTAGGTACAGTCGACAATCGGGTGGGCCACAATGAGAAGGGTATCCAATCCAAAACCTATCGAGGGTATCGAAGAAAAGTGTTCCTGAATATGACTAAGGACCTCGAATGAATTTGAGACCCACGAAGGTTCGTGGTAAATGCGATCAACAGAATCCCAAGACAAGTCCTCTATATGTGTTCCCCACTATGCTTGGTCTGGATTTGGAGGGGTTATCTCTGCTACCTTTCCACATGCGACCTCGTGTTTATCCCCTAACTTAGAGGGGGGTCCCAGATAAATTCCATGTTTATTGGAATTTTACACTCCCTAGAACACACTCATATATTTTTTTTATAGCCTTGAAAAGTTTCCTCTCCAACCTAAATCAAGGCTCTAGCCTAGACTAGTTGAAGGACCCTACAAACACAAAGTCTAATAAATTTTAATTAAGCATTAATTTTAAATGGTTTGTCTTAAAGTCAAGAAAACAGAGATGAAACTAGTGGTGTATTTTAAGAGACGAAAGAGAGTATTATTAAATGAAACTGAAAGCAAACTACTTATTTTTGACAAATAAATATTTGCAAGTTTAAACTCTTTAACCAACTTTTCTTAACTACTTTTTCTGATATCTTTGAAATGAAAAACTTAAAAAAAGATTTCGCTCGACTACGAGCTACTTAGTGTTCTAAGAATTCAGTAAATAACTTGAGAAAGCACTCTTTCTCCTGATAAGCAAAGACAACTAACCTAACTACTTGCCAAACAAGGAAATGAAATAATTTTTTTTTTATGCTTCAAAATAAGAAACGTGAAATAACTTATTTTTATTTTCTTGTAAATCAAGTGAAAGGGAAAAATTAAAGACAAGACAAGACCAAATATTGACTTTAGGTCTACTGTGGATCGCAGGCAGTCACTGACAATACTAAACAGACTGATCAGAAAAGACTCACTAACTCGTCTCAAACCCTTACTAGGAAAACACAATAAATCTTGATAAAGAAATAATCTAACTGACGTCAAACCCAGGCTAAACACTATAACAACAGAGACCAGAACTAGATCAATAAATCCCCTGAGAAGTATGACTTCAATCAAGGAAGAGGTTGACTAAATCTTTTTGAAAAAAGACTTTATTAACATAGGCACACTACTGACACTTAAGCAGCCTACGTATGTACATGGGTTGTCCAAAGGTAGGGCGCGTATGTACACGTGCAGGCCCACTATAGGCCACGTACACCTATGTAACTTCTCAAAAATAAAACTAACAGTAAAGGATGACAAGGCACAAAGTACTGGTATGGCAGACCAGAATCCCTTGAAGACACTGCAACTTATATAAAACTCAAAAAGGTAATCTAAACCAATTAAAACACCCAAAACGATATCCCCTAAAAACCCTAGAGGCTCCCCAGTACGGTCGCCAATTCTGCTATAGTGGGAAAACCCCCCTATGGACTACACTAGGTTTCAACGTGAAGGCAGAGCTAACCGTATAAAGTCTCCTACTTTTAACAACTACCCCGACAACACCCCACATTCATGCATAAAATACAAAGTATAAGGATTCGGTAACTCTACCTTAAACTCCACGTCCGGTGTTCATCCTATTGTGTTCAGTTGTTCCTTGATTGTAGATCACTCCCAAGGCCGACCTGCATTCACCAAAAGACAAACAAGAAACTACGAACATGCATATTATATATGAATTAGTGGGTTAGATGTCATAATAAAATGTAAATCAAAATAAATATTGAACACAGCATATGGTGGGATAGAAATTTCAGAATGATAATATTCACTCTGTATTTCTTTTTGTGCAGCGAATGTGCAATTCTCTGCAAAATCAACTATAAGCAAAATTTTCCCTGGTGGAAACACTTCATGGAATTGTTTGAATTGTAGATCTTTCCATCGAGCTCTATGTGAATGCTTGGTGTATTTATAAATTTCTTCCTCAAACTTCTTCAAAAAATCTATCGCACAAATGTTCTCTACCTTCAAATCAATCCTTTTGGAAATAGCATTTGAAGAATGTGGAGCCGTGTTATTCATTTATTCATATCTCTTATAATTGACTGTTATATTAGAAAAGTATTGTTCATTCATATCAATATGATACTTTGAATGAAACAAACTTAGATTTCCACAACGATCACATTTATTTCCACCAACACTTTTTTTTTTGTAAAATAAATCATCATCTTCTATTTCACATAAAATTTCAGATATAAAAAGATGGAATATGGAAGGAGGAGGTGAACATGGCCACAACATTTTACCAAAATCCAAAAAAGTGTCATAATACAACTCAAATTCCACATGATAACGACAACAACAAGTGTCACAAACTGTGGTGGGTCTAACAAACCATGGTTTTTGTTGCACAAATGTATTGATGAAACTTTTAACTTCTTTGTGCTCTTCTTTGAACTTACTGAACAATTATATTTGTGTCATTGACAACATATGTTTTGGATGTTCTTCATATTGTTTCTGTGATATTATTCGTTGCAACACATCCCTTGTATGTGGTGAAACATGAGATTCTTCCAACCAACAATTACGAGCCAATTCTTTAACATTTTATGCAATTCTATCTTTGTAGGATTGTTTAGAAATCACTGTCCAACAAGCCAGTTCATCATTTGCATCTATTTGCAAACAAATTTTCTATGTTTGTGCATTATTTTTCTTGACATTCCCATCGTTTTTTCCATGTGTCTTGTCAAAAGATATTTTATATTGATAGATGAAACAACTGATGTTTGTATCACTCTACGTGCAACACTGGCATCTTTTTTTTGAGATTTTCCAAAAGATTTTAATACACTAATTATATTGTCAAAGACATTCTATTTCACCTTTGTATCCTTTGTCAACTTTTGAATACCCAATAATGTTGTAGCTTCTTTTAACTTTCTTGACTTAATTAGATAGAGTAAAAGTTGATCTTGTACTGTTACTGATTCATCTTTGAAAAAAGTATTATAAATATTCTTAGTTCGATATCTTATATAATTCTTATCTTTTTTCTTCCCAAATTTGTCAATATCAACATTTTCTAATATTTCATCATCAATGTTGATAGATTCTCTTGTATATTTCAATTTAAAGTTTATATTAAAAAAGAAAACCGAACACAAATTCACTAAACTATATATACAAGTGTTCATCTTGTATTATCTAAATTTATGTACACATACCTATAGGTGATTCGTCTTCTGCTTCAATTTTGGTTTCAACGTCTTCTGCTTCAATTTTGGTTGCAACGCCTTCGACTTCAATTTCGGTTTCAACTTCTTCTTCGACATTAAGAGACAAATATATTTATGTTTTTTGAAAAACATCAAATTGTAATTACAATCAATTATATTATTTACAATATTTTAAATTTGAATTCTATACTTTCTGAATACAGTGTCAATGTGTGTCATGTGATCGATCATCATATGTGCATGCATACCTGGTTGAACTTCTTCTTGTTGAAAATCTCTATTTACATTATCATCATTTCTTTCTTCAATATTTGCACGTTCTCGTTTCTTTCTCCAATAATGCTCCTTCCTTTGTTCGTTTTGGCGAGTATCATCTCGAGCGCGATCAAATTTTCTCTTGCACAAACTTTTGTTTCCCATGACTTTTATAGTTATCTGTAAAAGATATGTTTAACAAAGACTTCACCTTGAAAAAATGCTCAACATTTATCTTTCAACATATAAACTGTTATTCCAATAAAAACTTGAACAAACATCAATTACCTTATTCAACAAAAACCAAAAAGATGATTCGAAACTTTGTTTAGATTCTCTAGAAAACCATCATGTATCGATATCGATCCTTCGATTAATCCTATGGAACAGAGGGAAGAAATAAAGAAAGAAAAGAATATAGCTGCAATCAGTAATAGAAATGCTTTGAAAATCCTATCCATGAGTTCATATATGTCCATCCATCTGATGAATTGTGTTAAATGTGTTCGACCAAAAGCATATTTATACGATCTGGCGCGAAATGAAACGATATGACATGTATTTTCATTTTTTCCGACCGATGAAATTTTCTCAACAATCTTTCGGCCAAAAAAAAGGCCTTTTCGACCGAAAACCTTGGAAACCATTTAGTTTTTACGGTTTCCATTAGAATTATTGTTTTCGGTCGAAAACTAAAAATTGGGACTGTATTCAAAAACCAAAGAATTCCCCCAAGATTACATGAACTTCGGAGGTTGCGGACTCCTGCAAAAATTCAGAATTTGGTTTCGAAAATGACACAAGCATTTGCAAAATTGAATCTACTTTCAATTCCTATAATTTGTTTTCATTTTCATTATTTTTATCTAATTTTATTTAATTTTTATTAAAATCACTGCATAATATTTTCAGCAGACATTGTGATTCGGTGAAATGAAATATCTGTATCTCTAAAAATATACAGTGAAAATTTTAGAAAAAATTGTATTCATAATCCTTAAATTGTTATTTTCAAAAGGGTATATTTAGATTTTACTTTTAAGTAAAAATTAAGATAGATACAAGGTGTAGAAAAAACATGTGTTTAAAATCTGCAATGTTTTCAGCTTGGTCAACTTAAAAAAATTCTAGAAATTATAATATTCATTCGTTAGATTAAAAATTATAGTCATAATAAAATAGAGTCTCTGTAGATTGTTGCGGTATATTTTGTTTCTTAAAAACATAAGTTTAATAATAGATACATTGTTGTGGGAAAAAATAACTCATTATCATTCCTTTCATGTTTAAGGAACATACTGTTAAACAATTGTCAAATTGACATATCAAATCTTGATAAAAAAAAATTGAAAAATAGTCATTGGAAAGATACAAAAATTCTTCACAAGTTTTGTTTTTAATGTAAAGTGAAATTCTAAATAAAAATAATAATTTTGTATGACGAAAGTTGAATAACTTGTGAAAATACAGTTTTTTTTCTCATAAAACAAGCAAAAGTGTTACCCATCTTCATGATTTTACCCATAATACATTTTCTCTATTAATGCCCCCTACAAATGTAATATAGACCTATTGATACTTAGTGCCATTGCTTTGTAGATAGCATATTTCTTCCATCCAACCAAACATGGTGTAAAGTTAATCGTTGATTTTCATGGACTGTGCTCCATACCTGTTGGATGCATGAAATTTGATTGCCCATATAGATCACTGCTACTCTGTTACCAGACTTTGACCCATGTTGGAGATATTAACTCGTACTTGTCTAGTTATTAACTTTTCATGAATTTCCAAAGGATATATATCAAGGAGAGATGTTGACACGGGATTCTCAAAACATTCCTCACAAATGCTCTAGGTTCTCCCAAGAATAAAGAAGAGAAACTCCTTCTTCGACTAAGACTCTGAGTGACCAACAACAATCTCGTTAGAGGAGATTTTTAAATGAGACTGTGAATAGATCAACTGTAGAATGCGCTCAAGCAAGTTCTATGGATGGAGCCTTCTTAGATAGGTTGCACATTGCTACTCCTACACCTGAGAATGTATGGAATACCTCAGGACAAGAGAATATTTCTGGTAATTTTCTTTGATTTTGTTTATTTTTGTTGTATTTTTGTGTATTTAAATTTATGTGAAGTTAAATTATGTAATTACTTTCAAATATGTGTGTAGACAATGAGTTTAGAGCAAGGGAGGAAAATGAAAGAGAGAGTGGTTGTCATGAATATTCTAATGTCGATGCAGAGGGTGAAGGTGGATTTAGGAGGCAGCGTTATCAAAAAATAAAATATTACACGCCTATGTCCACCCCTTCAGATGTTGGTGATGAAATTCTCTAGGAAGGTATTACTGAAGAAATGAAGCTTGAGCGATACTCAGGTGTTAAAAGGAGGTTGGAAAATGATTTGGTGGTCTTGGAACTCCCTTGAGAGAGTAAACAAAGATTGCTAATTGTTTTTCATTCATTGTAAAACTTTATGGACGCATATCAGAAGATGTTAACAACTACTAACAGTTTTGTTGTTCTAATGAGGCGGCGAAAGTAAGAGGTGATGGGCCCTGATAAATGGGAGGCAATAAAAAATAATGTTTCAAAAGAAGACACCATTTCGATGTTCAATTTCAAATATGGTCCAAAATGGAAGATGTTGAAGGTGCAATATTTTAAGCACCCTGACATTGCAGGACATCTGTATAACAGATTTTTGGCGGCATATGGGAAATTTTTTTGGAACGATGAGGTTCCACACTATTTTTCACGACACTTTTATGCAGAGTTTTTCTTGCACATGCACCTTGATTATACTAGTCTACCGTCCAATTATTATGGGACTGGTAAAGGATGGACATATGATCGCAAAGGCGCATATCAAAATGCAACATTGTTGTGGCCTACACAACCTTTGGTGCCTCGCCCAATAGGAAAATTTACTTCACATTCAGAGTTTCAAGCTACATCATAGGTTGGTAAAGAGACTAGGAATGCAATTGGGGAAAATTTGGAAGCTATTTTTTATGGTGTTGATGTTGGCATGAATCGTCAGCGAGCAGAAGCCAATTCCCAGGCCACATTGGTTTATAAAACAGATGCAAAGTTAGATACCATGTCATTATAATATGTTAAGGAGTATGAAAAACAATTTTGTGATGGTTGGAAGGTCATTCAGAATGCTGACCCGAACAAAATATTTGTATGTGTTCTAGTTAGTAAATTTTTTACGTATTTTAGGATAATTTACTTCTAATTCTAGATTTAGATATCATTACATATCTATAGAAATAATTGAGTTGTTATTGTCATTAATTATAGTTTGGAGATATGTTAAAATTATCTCCAGTAGATAGGGGACTTTATTCCACAAGTTTAAATTTGGATGGGTTGAATCAGGTATGCGTTTTCTAATATCTATAGATGAACACTTTAGTTGTTCAATCTCCAATCTTTTGAATAAGAGATCAACAACATTTATAATTGTTGATACTCAGAGGGGGGTGAATCAGTATCAAGTACAATTTAAAACCTTTTTCAACTTATACTTAA
>JASDQU010208254.1:11325-28221 GCA_032191745.1 Picea mariana | reverse complement strand
CAGGATCTAAATAATTATAGAAAAAAAGTTATAGCGAAAATGGTGAGATGACCTATAAATAACATACCTTAGAAAGCACCATCAAAAGAATTTATCCTTCCTTGCATTTCGGCCTTCTTTTCTTCACTTTCCTCAGAATTTTGGCTTAGATATCATTTGGTTACCTCAGAAACCTATATATATTCAATATTCTCAAGTGTGGTTCAAATGAGAGAGACTTGCCTCTTATTTATACTCTCCAAGTAGCTTCCTTAAAAACATCTTCTAGGTCACTTGGCCCACTTTCCTTATTTTAGTGTTGGGTCCACTTCTAATTTATCCATTAAATTTATTATTGAAATTATTTATTTTGTATTCACTTTGAATTATAATACACTCATCACTTCATTTTATTTTTTACCTTTTAAAATTTCTTAAACCACTTTGATTACTTTGACCTTTTGGGGCTTCTAGATGACATATGAGAGTCCTCCAACTTCGTAAGGACATAAATCTCAAACCGTGAGAAGTTATGTGACGTTATACATACCACTAGAAATTTCATGACATGTACTATCCATATATAATAGTATTATCTGAAAATATATCATAACTCATACTGTTACCCATCAAACAAACTTGGGTCCATTACCCAAACCTGGGGTCTCCAACTTCTCATGGCCATAACTCTCTAACAGTGAGGAATTATGTGACGTTCCACATACCACCGGAAATGACATGACAAGCACTATCCATCTAGGATATTTTACCTGAAAAATTCACTTTCCTTCATCTCATTATTCCACAATTAAGCATGGGTTCTCTTACTCCACAAAGCATCTTCCCGTGAGGGCTTTCACCATAAGGGGACCACTTTGGAGTTCATCCATATTTACTTCTTATCAACCATGGAAAAACAATAATGAGTCATATTTACATCAAACAATATTGGGTCCATTATCCAAACCTTTGTGCTATAGGGCTTTCTTCAAGGGTTGACATCAATGACAACCAACCTTAATCAACAATAACAGACGTCCTCCTCTCCCGCTTGCTCAGGGCATTCTGTGAAATTAATATCAACTATACCAAATGAGTGCACATTAAGAGAGGGTATGAAAATAACGTTGTCGGGGCTATGGATGCTCGCTAGCAGCGGAGCAAGGTCTGTGACATCGGGGTGACCCCGCAGGGGCTATGGCCGCTCCCCGGTAGCGGAGCAACACTATAGTAAGTGAATAGGGATAACTAAAAGGCCTAGTTCCAGTGAATGATTTACTAGAGTCTTTTCAAAAAGGGTGTGAGTCGGGGTTGCAGGAAATGATGGTGGAATAAAGGTTGAAAACCCCACAGGCAGGCCTAAATGCACCAACCAGGGAATCTCAAATGCAAGGATAAAAGAGGCTCCGATAAAAAACCAATTAAGTTCTTAACAGTGTTTAGCATCAGTGGAGCCTGAGGTAGGAATAAAGATTATAATTTCACCCAGTAAATCACCATTTGTTGAGCACTCAACACACCCTAAAAACCCTATGTCAATTTTTTTACTTTTTGAGTACCACTTGATCTTTGCACTGTTTGATTTGACTTCATGTTAAGAAATGCTTTTTATTTGCTTATTATTATGACTCTCATCAGTTTTTTAGGTTTGTTTTAACTTATGAAACCCCATGACTCCAAAGGACTTAACACTTGAATAAAGAATCAATAGCCAAAACACTTCACCCAACATGCTCAGATTCGACATCAGAAGGAATTCAAAGAAGGAAAAGAGTCACTTGGGAAACCTCAGTCACTGAGCGCTGATATCCATCGGCATCGAAAAAATGAAGTTTTTGTTTGCGTCAAATTATTGCATAAGGATATCGCCGATAGTTGATTCCCCTTCAGCATCGATAAAGGATGAGGGGAATAGATGTTAACAAAGAAAGAAAAGATATCACCGATAGTTGATACCTGGCATGCTTATCAGAATCAGGGAAAACCTAAAGGGATGGAAATGAACATTCTAAACACGCTAAAGATTATTCCTGATCGCTGATCCCCGATGCGTTTTCGGTATCAAGACTTTTTCGAGGAAGCGAATCTGATAAAATCACTCGAAAGATTTATCGTCAATCGTCGACCCTAGATATGTTTTTGGCACATGCAAGCTAAGGTTTTTTTTAGAATGAATAACTTAAGAGAATTCCCGACTCCAATTAATACACGCGAATTAGGTCACTGGTCTTCAACGCCATGTTTCTTTACCAGATTGGATAACTGTACGGTCTAGTTTTACCCTGAGTCATTCTTGATTCTATAGGTCCGAGTAACACCTCTGAGTCAGCTTTTCCATGGTAGTATTATATGGTGCGATTGATTGGCATTCGAACTTTTGTAGAAGGACATCAACAAAAATGTTCATAGCACATCCCTAATCCCTGATCCACCCATCGAGAGAGCGGCACGATGGGAAGTTTTAGCATTAGATATGATCATATTTTGTGAATTTAAGGGGATAATTAATACCAATTCCTACATTAGTGGCTACCTCATGCGCCAATAAAAGAATCTGTTTAAAATCATCGATAAACTGCATCACCCAGGCACCTCCGCCATCAACCCACGATGAATCTAAGTTGTAGAGATTCGGTGGAACATCAGCTTAAATTTCACTCATCACCCGAATTGAATGGTTGATGTGACACAGTAAGTTCTTCCCTGGTTTAAATTCTCTTGATCCATTGTAAAAGAAATCATTTTTCATGCAAGGAAATTTAGAGCACCAAAGAATAAAGACGATTAATTCGAAGGATGCAGAGATCTCGTGAGTATCAAAATAACTAGGATTAGCAAGATTTACAGGTATGTATCCAAGTCTATGGATTTTACATGGTTACAGTTCATATATTTTTTATCTAGTTTTGTTCTTTACACAGCCTTTAAAATTTTATTTTGAGTTGCAGGACCAATGCCACCAAGAAATCCAACCAATAGATGATCGTCAAGGGCACCGAAGCTGAAAGAACCAGATGTAGGCAAAGCCTCTTCTCTAGGGGTCTCAAAGCAATTAGAATACACTCTGAGGCCGGAACCTGTCATTAAGATGTCGATGAAGAAGACTTTCATCCAACCTCCATCCTTTGGAGATATAGAGGCAAGCACAAGATTCAATATGGCACTCCAACATTAGGGACAACTCTTTAACAAGATCATCTAGGATGAATAACCAGAACATATACCACATAGTGATCCATATGTTAGAGTGTTGAAAATGAAGTGTTCCCAAACATCTGACGGTCATACCTACATATGGTGGTGAGAAAAACTCTTGTTTTTCCCCATATTGAAGTCCTGAAGTGGCTCATCGACCACACAGACAGACATAAATTCTTGATAAATGATGATAATGGTGGGTGTGTCAGAGTGTTCTTACCGGTGGACGTTTAGAAGTATTACAAGCTTAGAGATCCTGAGGAGCATCTAAATATAGATTTTGTCATGCAGTTCTATGAGTGCCATGACACCATCCAGGTGATGGCCTCATGGTGGAGGGAAGACAAGAAATACACCAACAGGAGCACTAGTTGGTACTAGACAACCAAATTAAGGGATTCATATATCTATTTGATGGCTCTCATCTATCGACTATACAGAGAGAAGGATTGATCCAGATTGTTCGAGGCATGGATGCCCTTAGCTTACAAAGTGGAAATATCTGGGAGTGGTTTCAACTGGGGAGTGATAATTTCTAAACAACTGAGCATCTGTAAACAACAGGATCAGACACTGAAGGAAGGAGAGACACCAACTTTCTACATGGCTTCATATCTCCTCAATGTCATGTGTGCTAGAAACATATTCGCCAACATGAATCTGAGTTGGCATGTTGCAGAGCTCCCGATCCACGTCTACTTCAGCATGCTATGGGAGAACATGTATAAAAGGTCTTACTCCCTCATCTATGATGAATTCATCGCTTGAATTTATTTTATTCTCTTTAAGAATGAATTCTCTATACTATCAATTGCGGCCAAGAAAATGTTTTCCAAAGTAGGCCACTGGTACTTGGATGAGCACATCACCTACGTTAAGGTGTTCGGGGCCACCAGAGCACCACATCTCCCACTAGCGCATGTCCCAGACTATATTTTAGTGAGATAAATATGATATCAAACCATTTTGCAAGGCTACAACTCCACCCTGGTTAAGGATAAGAAGCAAGCATTCATTCCCTATGGTTTCCATGTGGGTTTCTACTTGGTTAAAGATACAACTCAAGCCAAACAAGAAGGGCTGATCCAACTCAAGTTCAGGTTCTAGACAGTTCAATTCCACAAGAATGATCCAAAGGGCCTGGTCTTGAAACACACTTCATAAGTTTCGTCCTTTCGGTCGTACGCCCATGACAAATTTGAAGATGAAGTCTTCACGAAAAATGCCTAGGACTAGGATGAGGTGGTAGCAAGGATGGTTTACCCCAAAATGACCAGGTTCAAGGCCCTGAGCCTGGATGAACATGCAATAACCATAGAGAAATTGGCTCAAGAATCCTTCAGAGCCAGAGAAGAAATCAGAGCGACAGAAGGAACATAGGTTCCCCTGATGGCCACGGTGCAGGACAGAGGATTCCCTATGACATAAGATGCACGAGAAAGGGGATTTCTCATGATAGAACAAGCACAATAAGTAATTTATCAGTTGTAAGATGACCGAGACTTTAGAGGAATGATAGGGGCCCCTGTCGACAACCCAGATGAAATTTGGGTAGGTCCAAGCGGCCTTGGGCTAATAGAAATCGTTGAAATCGTCGAGTTAGATAACCCTGAAGTTAAAAATCCACAAGATGGATCACCGGGGGACGTTTCAGCTTAGCCAGAGATAGAAAGAACATTATAGAGATCTAGTGCACCAAACCCCCTCCATGAGTTGTTAAACATCTATCATGATGAATAAAGTCCGGAGGTATCCCTAGTGGCTCCTGTACATATTACAAAGGAAAAGGAGTCCGAGAAGGCATCTTCCCAAGCTCCCGACGCTCAAATTTTGAGCCCTTCATTGAATGACTAGGAGGTCAAAAGTGTCTTAGACACTGAACTACTCGATGTACTAGAAACTCAAGAGGATAGTCTAATGGAAGAGCTAGGGTCGACCGAACAAAAAAAAGAAGATCCACAGCAAGAAATCGATGTCCCAATGGTCGATTATCAAGTAAGTACCGACCTACCCCCAATGCCTCAATTTCAATGGGTACTCAACCTCTCTATGAACAAAAAACAGAATTCGGACCTTTGAAACACATGGAGGAGGTTCAAGAATCCATTCTTGAACAAATATACACCATCGGGAGCCTGGGAAATATGATCACCTGGGGAGATCAGCAAATCCCCAAACCCATGGATGAAGTTGCTGACATACATTCTATCTCTAATGACCGAAAGAGGAAAGATATTGTGACGAGGAAGCACACCAAGCCATGGAAAGGATCAACTATATCAGCATGGTGCAATAGGACCAAGATGTCAAAGAGCATGGTATTCAGATGCTAAGGGGAAGCAGCATCAACCATATAAAGAAATCGGTCGAATATTGGGTAAAAATGGCTCACTAACCTCATCGGGAAATCCAAGAGAAATGGGCCGAGTGCAAGAAGAGCTTGACCAAGATCAACCAGGAAATGAGAGACATAGGCCTCCCCAAATTCGGCACACCTGACGAATTTGTCGACTTGCACGATATAGTCAGATCACATGCCAAACAAGACTCATCATGGGCTATAGAAATAGAAAAGGTGGAAGACATGGTCCCGAGACAGGTGTAATAGTTCATGGAGCACCCAATCAAAGCATGAACCATGTTGCAACAGTTAAGTGCCAGAATAGTCAAGTATTGGGCATGGGCAGTAGAGATAAGAGAGATCCTTTTGGCCCCAATGGAACAACATAGATTCTTGTATGCTAAGACATGCAAGAATCTCTTCGTCAAGTGGTCGGAGTATGAGAAGATTCATCCACTCAAGTGAGATCATTTGTTGAGTCCTTGAAGACTGATAGAAGAAAGCACCATGTGGCGAGTTTTGTTTTACTTAGCTACACTTTAATAGTTATTTTTAGTAATAGTATGTTATAAATAGGAGGATCGACCCATTATCAAGGGGTCGATGGTTGTTGCAAAGACCCTCATTTTTGGATTTGTAAAGAACTATTTTGGAGCTTCCTTAATTGAGAAGTCTTTTTTAGGACTAAGGACAAATTTGTGTTTTTTTATCAAAAGTGTGCATAATTGGATGTGAAGAAGAATTACTTTTTATTTCATCTCATGAATGGATGTTGTAACCAGTAAGAGCTTCTAAATATGTTGATAAGTTATCTAATTCAATGTTTTTTATAGTTCTTGTCTTTAATGATGAAAAGTAAATTATTGTGTTAAATATGTGATTGATGATTAGAGTTAAGGAAACTATTTTTCTTGCCATCATTTATTTCATGTATGTTTTCTTATGATAATTGTATCTCAGTCAATAATTGGAACACCAGTAAGTTAATGTATTAGTACTAGGCCTGTGGTAGAGAATCATTTTCTGCATGCTAGAGTGAAAGGGTTATCCCAAGCTTAGCCTTTTCTAGTAGTTAAGTTTTCCCACCTTGTTACCCAATTGGTTTATACTGGCTTTTATCTTGTATTGGTCCCAACTATAAGAGAAAATACAGAAAAAGAGAACCTTTGAACTGAAGGAGAAACTTTCACTAGAAAACGTAAAGCCCATTGATTATTTGGCCGGACTGCAAGATCTGGAGAACCATTCCACCATTAAACATTGTAGAGTCTAATTGGGCCTTGGTGGTGGGTTTGGTTCATGTTGTTGAGTTAAATGGATTTAGGACCCCTCAACACAGTCTTCATATGAAGTTACGTTTCAACATATTGTTCTCTATCTTTCAATAAGACGAACGATTTTTTGTAAGTTTTTTTGTGTCTTTGTTATCTCCTTGCTTGCATTGCCTATACCATCTCTATGGTTCTTGTTCAGCCCTGTATCTTTTCTGGATCAAAATTTAGTTGAAAGTTGTGACTATAGGTCTTACCAATTTTTTTAACCCAATCCTCCCTAGTAGAGATAATATATTTCGTCAATTTGGCTACTGTAAACTTTGTTTTATCACTAGATAGATTTCTAAAATAAATAAATAATCATACGGCATATAGAGTGTCTCTCCTTAGTTCATCGTTGCATCACCCAGTCTATGACTAGTTCCTGGACTACAATCTTCGTAAGTCTGATTACAAGGATTGGAGTTGATATGTATTTAATAATCGTTGTGATTGGATTTCTATCTCCATGCGCGATAGTAACCAAGCTACTCAGTATTCGGTGCTATTGGATTTCTATCTCTATGCATGATAGTAGGCAAACTTCGTAATATACAAACCAGTTTACAAAATTAAATTGAGTTAATGGAAACCAACTTATGAAATTGAGTTAACTGAGCAGCCATAAAATGGAATAGAATCCTTAAGAAAATAGATAACATTCTCTTGCAATACCTAAACTCATCTCTCTTCATTTTTAAGTCAAAATGTTTTACCTCTGGTTTACAGCGAATATAACTAGAGAACTACCCATCATTTCATCCTTCACCTATGTGTTCTTACCTTTGAGGATTTCATATCCCTTACTCAGCGATATTTTTCTACCTTACTCAGTGAGGTTTCCTCTCTCCTCAGCGAATTTGTATTCCCTTGCCAGCGATTTTTGTTGCATGTCCATCGATGTTTTTACCTTCTTTTACACTCTGCAATCATTCTGACACTCAACATTTCTATTAATTGCCTTTACTCTTAGCATTAATTGTACCTTGCACTTATGCGTTAACTCCAGAGTTATCTTGACATTCGACATTTTCTTCCGTAAGAGATTATAGACCCATGATGCATTTTTCTAATTCACTTGGCAATTTCTTGGCGAGTGGCATGCAAGCATGGAGGTGTCTTAGTGGGCATTGGAAGGCCAGTCTTACTTATCCATGTGAGGTCGATTGAATTTTTCCCTTTTTAGATTGCAAATTCCACTATGAAATGTTATCAGTTTTGAAGCACAGTTTAAACCACACTATCTTAAAACAGTTGACCTTTTTCCCCAACCAAGCCTTTTAATATTTAAAATTACAGTTTGTAATAAATTTAAATACACATATTTTTATTGTGGTGATAGGTGTAAGTTAAGAGTGGTGATTGAGTTATTAGTTGCGTCGAGCGAGAATGAACCCTAACTTGGAGAAGGAGGTGACGGACCTTTGCAGGGTCGAGATGGATCAGCAACAGCACATGGAGAAGGATCCCAAAATGGAAATGCAGCCAATCTCCGTGGATGTAGTCTCTGTCATGCTTCTAGCACCAGGATGGAAGAAATGGTTCATATCATCAAGAAGGTTAGTGGCCGGCGTAGAGGAAACCCTAAATCGGGAACAAACAAGAAAGTGGTTGGTTATGCAACCCCTTCTAGAAGGAGGATTTCTCAAGGGGACATCGAGAGACACCTATGTGGCCCTTTTTAAATCTATTCTTTCACCTCAACCGGAGGAAGCAGAACTTTGATGGACAATCGCAATTGAGGAGGGAGGCTCTAACTTGTTCTCTAGCGAGAGAGAACTAGCAATTTGGGCCCAGATCAATGCTGAGAATAGACTGCGGGTGCGGCAAGTGATAAACCCTAGCTACCGTCACCGCCTTGATCTAAAGTTTGAAATCCATTCAACTAGCAGAGACCTCAAGGATCTTCGGCTCTTGGGGGATTCTTCGCCTTCGCTCTGGTATAGGAATTGAGTTAAGAGTAATGCAAGAGTGAGGTTTCATTCTGAATATCATGGCAAGACTAGCTCTAAGATTGTGGTAGTCTTCTCCATTTTTGTAAATACCATTGTCGGATCTTCCCTCTGCTTGCATGCTCAAGACTCGGACTCCATTTTTGAGCTCAAATCCCAAATCCACCAGGTACTCTGCCTAGATTTCAACGACTAATCTTCGAAGGACAGCAGCTTGTGGATGGCTCTCTACTACGGGACTATGGGAATCTAGAAAATGCAACCATTTCTCTCACTTCTCATTTGCGTGGAGGAGCACCTTCATTCACTCATCCAAGATCTTACAAGCATGCTATGAAATCAGGGATTTCCACTCCTTCGGGGTTCAAGGTTGAAACTTCAAGAGTAAAGGAGCTCTTTGGATATGCCTTCATTGTGGAGCAGTGTGCAAAACCTTCAACAACAGAAGTCGAAGATCCCCAAGTCTATGGCTTTTTCTTTATCTACCAGGAAAAATCCCTCATTTGTCACTTCAACAGACTTTGGCCCTCGGCCTTTGTGCTAAGAGAATGGGTTAACAAGACTTGGTCGGTAGGTCATGAGTTGTTCCTCTTCTCCAAAGGGTTCTTCATCGTCAACTTTTCCATAGAAGTCGAATGTCAACGCGTGCTAGAGCAAGGTCCTTGGTTCTGGGTTAGATCTAGTCTTTCCATGTAGAAATGGTTCCCCGACTTCAATCCACTGACCATGACAGCCATGACTACACCGGTCTTGGTAAGACTACCCAATCTACCCCTGCATTTCTATACTCCATATTTTTTACCTACCCTGGGCAATGCGTTGGGTAGATTTATCAAGATAGACATAGACAAGATAGAAAAAGGCTTCATCACTTTCACCTGCATATGCGTTGAAATTGACCTCAGTCAAGGGCTTCTGGATAGGATTCTTATAGATTGGGATGACGGAGATCCTTTCACACAGATGGTCGATTATGAGAACATCGCCTTCATATTTTTCTCCTATCAGCAAACAAGGCACCTCCAGGAAACTTGTCCTCTATCCCCAATCCCTTCCTCAACCTCGGGAGCATGGAAAAGAGCTAATGGTTGGCAAAGACCAAAATCTCACAAAAGTCACCCAAACCCTTCTTTCGACAACAAGCAAAATCACAAAGACGCTCCAACTCCTCCTCCTTCTTCAATGCCTTCGCAGCCCCCAACTTTCACTCATCAGCCAACTATCGACCCAAGACACCAGCATGTGGCCTCGACACAAAATCCTGAAGATTCAGAAGTCATGATTCCAACTCCCGCAATTAAGTCCTTGCACCCACCTCTCGAAAAGGTGGAAACAATTGACACAATCATGACCACAACCCCGCTCCCAAGGACTCAGAAGTGTCCTCATGAATCAGACAACTCAGATAGCGACAAAGAAGCACCCCTGGCTTCAACAACTCAAGATTATGGCACTTCCTCAGACCATATGGCTTTGGTGGAAAAAGGTGTTGAGCCTATCAACTCCTCTGGTTGGATTGATGTTCGTAAGAAAAAAGGCAGAAAGGATCCTCACCAACCAACACAATGATCCAGCCCTTTCTTCTTATCTTGTAATGTTTCATCTTGCTTTGCCCATGCACTCCATGTGGCTCTCTTTTAGCATAGGCTAGTCTCAAGTGATCCCCTGTTCTCTTTCTGGGGGGTCTTCTCCCATCAGGAAATCGATGTATCACTTTGTACTTTTTTTTCATGGATTGAATAGAAGGATTCTCCCCTTTTTTACTTTAAAAAAAAAAAAAAAGAGTGGTGATTGAGTTCTTGCAATTTTGATTAAACATGAATGTTCATAAGTAGTTCAAGATCCCAACCAATAAAGGTCATAGTATTGAATGGAGGTGAATGCCAATTCACGGATTGGGTTGCAGTTGTCGTTCAATGTTTTAAAGTTAAAAAAATAATTAATAAGATAATAATGAAAATTTTGTCTCCTTAATGATTAGAAAACAACTATCACTTGATTGATGAGGAATACAAGAAATCCTTGGACTTATTTGATGGCAGAATACTCTGTCGACCTTGCTAGTGAACCTTCCTTTTTGCATTTATTAGAAGTGAACTCTTGTCGACATCAGCGCAATCCATGGAAATGGCTCTTGTGGTTTATATAGATATTTTTTAGAGTGTAGCCGGTAAGTTGAATTAATCAGAATATGTATCGTCATGGCACTAGAATTGGGTTCTTTTGATAGTGGTAGAATTACTATTGTACAGTGATAGAAATTTTATAGTGATTAGAGATGAAAATTTTGGGTTTAATTTGTTGAATTTTCCTTGCTAGACTTCATAATAATGTTTTAAATGTTTGCTCATTACACCTAAATTGACGATAATGTATGATCGGTTGTGAAATTTCTTACTTGCACCTCATGTTAAGGTGTTGTATGATTGAATGTATTGCAATTAGATCTCCTTGCACCAAGAATTAAATAGATGATTGTCATGCGCCATGGATTATGTCGTGACTAAATATTTAGATCATTACACACCTTGACTAATGATGAGATAGGTTTATTTAAGTAATTAAGATTAAATTCTCGCTTCGATTGATGTTGATTTAAGCTTAATCTGGTAATTAGATCATGCACACATCTCGAAAATAATAAATTGTTTATACTTGTGCCCTTAGAACAATGTTTCCATTAGATTGATTTACTTATTTTCTCTTGTGCCTTGCGAAATAAAGTCGATACCTATGCATATTGAATTGTTGATGTATAAATGGTGGATTAATTGAATAGAAGGCTTACGTGCAGTTCAATGGTATGACGTATGGCTAGTTCAGGATACAGACCTCAAGCGTGCACCGATTATTAATGTGTTGTTTGGTTTATACATTAGTTCCTTTGTGCGGGATGGAATTTTATTATGACGAATGATGACATTTGGTGGTAGGGTGTGCACCTCGAATTTAACTGATAATGCTTTGCACCTTGGATTGAATGGTCTCGTTGTGTTGTGTGATTGTTTACTCTTGTGCCATGGGTTATCATGGTACAGGATTGATGGATTGATGAATTTTAGTATCGTTGTATTTATTATTTTGTGATGTATATTTCCTAATGCAACGTTAAAGAAAAAGAAAAAAACAATTGTCACTTTTGTCATCATAATGACAGGGTCGTTTCATATGGTATCAGAGTGGGTTTAACTATGTAACTGTGGATAGCCATGCCTTCCACAGAATTGAGCCCTTGATTTATACTCGGCACTAATTGAATTTTAACTTGTCCATGCGATGATATCAGTTAGAGGATGTCTCATAGGTTCACAACATGGTGCTTGGAAAGGAGGTGTGACACCTGCAGAAGTGCCCACGCCCTAGGATTCTAAACCCCAAGGGGAAGAACAAGTCCTGGGGAAGGAGAAAATTGTTGTAAAGGGATGTGGATGGTCTAATAAGGTCCTTCCATGGAATTTCAGAGGCCTTGATTAACCATTTGTACTGAGATGAGGCCAGGGCGCCTATACCCCTAAGGGTCCATAGCGTGCCCCAGGCAATATTGGTTGCATTCAAGAAAAACTCTAGAATATTAAGTTCCAGAATTCACGAGTGCCATGGATTTCTCAACCACTAAGGCATGGATGGAGATCAAGGAAATGTGCTTTGTGCTTCACGGCTGCGACCCCCATGACGAAGGCATGCTTAGGTGGTCTTCAGCTAAGGAGGAGCACTCCTTTATGGAGGAAGACCCTCCTACTGCTTGAAGACCTTCCATGAACCTCCCAGCCTTAGACAACATTGCTCCAAGCTATCGACAGTGGGTCACCCCTAAGCTGGGACTAAACTCCACCGAGGGAAAAGGAAATCCTAGGCTAGGCTGAGACTATGGAAAGTTTCACAATGAAATAGGAAGGATTCCCTCTAATAAGCCTACTTACACCCAACGCTCATAGACTCGCATTCCCCACATTCCTCTCCCACCCCGGTAATATACTCCTTCACTATTCCACAGTCCATCAGTTGCTCCACCTCCCTTCCAAGGCTTCAACAACAAGACGGATTAGGAATTCTTAGAGCTTTGTAGTTGTTGTTGGACTCCCTCCAGGAGAAATCACTTCTCCAACAACCTCTCTCACCTGGAGAGAGTTGGTCACGGGCCTGAAAACCTACTTCTTCAACCCACGAGCCTAAAAACTCACCTCTTCAATCACATGCCTAAAAACTTGCTTCTTTTGTTCAGCTCTAAAATCAACCAGGTAACTATAGTAGAAAAATTGGATGAGACAAGGGATGGCTCAGAAAAATATAGAGGTTCACTATGGAAAAGGGTTTAACAATGGAGAAATTGGCTGAATGCATGCCTGCTTAGTGCATGAGTGAATGGGTGCGAAGGATGGCCGGAATTTGGAGTGAAATCCTAAGGAAATATGGAAAGAATGATCATAATGTTGAGAGAGAACTCATGAGGAGAGATGGCAAGAATGATTAGAATGCTGAGCGCGAACTCGTGAGGATATATGGAAAGAATGACTAGCGAACCCCCAAAACAATGGAATTTCCCACATAAATATGCATGAGTCCTAGATAACACTTAGCTCTCCAGGAGCTCGTTCCTCTCCACTTGGAGTTCATTCCTCTCCCCAAAGGAACTTAGGATAACAGGGTTTATTCCCAAACTTTCGTAATTTAGGAAATATATTATAATATCCCCTTAGGTTAAGCCCTCAAGATTAGCCCCTTTTTCCTAGCCTCTCATCCCCCTTCCTTTTACCTTCCTAGTGTCGCTTAGTCCCCCATAATTGTTTCTTTGTGGTTGATATACATGTAGCGATGTATTTTTATTAATGGTCTGCATAATTACATATACAAAAATCAGGCTCATTGGCCTTAACATCAAGGATCTCCAGCCTAATAAACACATAAGCCTTCCAACTTATAAACACTTGTCCCACTAGCTTATAAACATCATTACAATTCAACAGGGGCTCGCCCTTGGGGTATTACACTAGTTTTGAGTCCCCATAAGAAATAATGTATTTTTTTTATTTGATGAAAGGTTGGAGTTCCCAAACACTTAAAGAGGCCATCATACCTAGGAAATGTAATGTTATGACCATTACTAATAATAAAATACATCATTGGTTGCAAGACATACAAGAACAAGAGTTATAGGGGGATATGATTCCACGAGAGAGGGGGATTAAGGGGATAAGTCATTTTATCATATTTTATTTACCCATAATTACATAATTGAGAGAAGGGGTTATATGAGATTCATTTCGAAGGCCACGTGGTTCGTGATTCCCAAGTAAATATATAAACCCATATTGTGGGTTGTTTGGGGGTTCTTCTTCTTCTTTCTTCTTATTATTCTTCTTCTTTCTTCTTCTTCTTCTTATTCTTCACTCATTATGTTCATTCAATATTCATTGTTCACACTCTCTGTTTATGTTCACTTTTTCACCCATTCATTCATGTTGTTCGAATGGGACCATGGGGGAAAATTATTGAAGAGGAAGACATTGTTTGTTGGTTGTAGCAACGCATTCCATGTTTTAGCCATGAATTAATACATGCATGCCTGAGATGCATTAGCATGTACTAAATTTTATTCACAGTTGCAAGTCCCGAGAGTCCCATCATGGAGATTCTTAACCAGAGGCATTAGAGCCTTGGAAGGAGGTGGATATCATGAGGGACTATGTGGAAGAGAAGGGGGTCCATTCTCTTGGGTTGTGCAGGCTAGAGAGAAGAGAGTCGGTGTACTTTGCATTCTTGTGTGTTGAGAAACCTGTGACATCTTGAGTGTTGACTGGTTTGGAAAGCTGAGTGACACCCTAGAACCGTCCTTGTGGACTCATATCCCTAGCTTGGGGGTGACCTTCTATTGAGACTTGGAAAAAAAGTGTTTGTGGTTGGGTGGAATGTCCTTGGTTTGCATCTAGTTGGTGAATTTGTTTTATTAAAGATAAGTGTTCTCTTTCATGTGTTTCTTTGTTGTATATTTATTTCTATTGTGTGTTAATTATTATTTCTGAAACTCATATCAAAACATGTTTGCTTGTTGGTTATTGTTGTGCATGGCATGTTTATACATTCTTTATAATGTATCATGAATATTTATTGTTGCATGTGTTGATATCATGTTTCTTTCATGCTTCTTTAATAATTAAATGGTATCAGAATTTGAAATCAATTTTGAATAGGGTTTTTGAGGTATGCCCAACCCAGGGGTGGCTGGGCATGTTACAAGTCGGATAGGTTTGGAGAGAGGAGAGCTGACAATGATAGGGTATCCCAAGGATAAATAATAAACAACGATCCATTGAAGGTAATATCTGGAAAATGATAAAGGTGTTGACGACAATAAAGGAAAATGATGTCATGTTGATGTGGTGTACTAGCATGGTAGCCAATGTGTTTATCAGGGTGACAGGTGTCACCATTGGGTTATATGAGGTACATTAGTGGAATTGGATGGGGGTTGGAAACCCTTAGAGTAGAGGTCACAATCTAAACCATAGGATTTGGATGCGAACAAATTTTGGTCATTCGTTGGAGGAATTCATGTTTATCCCAAAGGCTAGGAAAGAGGAAAGTCTTGACAATGATGAGATATCGGGGTTAATTAAAACCATTGATCAGTGAGTATGTGATAATAAATTATAGTCTTCGATCTATCATGGGACCCACACAGTCGTGTAAGAAAAGATTGGAGGGATGGACTCTAACCATTGTGCATGTTAGAGGCACATACATGATCGGAGCCGCTAGAAGTCAAGTTTTGAGAGCCTTCAGATATAGGATCACACCTATTGGAGGTTCATCATGATAGCTTGGAAGTTGATTTGATCGGCGACTTTGTGAGAGAATAACCCCGATGACGATGAGGAGGTTTTAGGGTTGATTGGAAGCCATTGATTGGAAAATAAGTGTGGTGTAATGATGGTCTTCGATCCGTTGTAGGTCCCACAGGAATAAGTAAGAAGAGTTAAGAGATGAGCATTAATAATTGTGCACAATGGAGGTGTAGAAAAGAAGTATTATTTAATTATTGGATCCAGAGATCCATAGGATCTATGGAGTAATTTGGTAGAAGTGATTGAGGTAGTGATATCTCATGAAATATAGGCCTGACGAAAATGATGAT
The DNA here is from genome assembly GCA_032191745.1 of Picea mariana. Taxonomy (NCBI): domain Eukaryota; kingdom Viridiplantae; phylum Streptophyta; class Pinopsida; order Pinales; family Pinaceae; genus Picea; species Picea mariana. Next base: position 12,306 of record JASDQU010208254.1, on the reverse strand, counting down.
GGGTTTTGTAAATTCGAAACCATGGAATGGTGAGCTAGGTGGAATGTGCCACATCAGTGCCACATCAGTTCCACATAATATGGCACGAGATATAGGAAGCCACATGGCAGTGAGGTGGTTGTTGGTCCAAGAAGGCCTGTAAACTTTGGGAGGTTTTAAATTTTGATCCATAGCTCGGAATTGAGCATGGTTATAGTCGTTGGAAATTTGTCTATGAGAAGAATCTATATATGGGGTTCATTGAGATAAATTAACTGGGTGAGATAAATTGACTGGGGTTCATTGAAATTTCAATACCCCATCCCTTAAATGGTACTTAGGGGGTTGGGTGTCTTACAATCATCCTTCTTCTTTATGTTGAAAACATAGTTCTTGTGGTGAGGTGTCCCTCTAATATTGACAAGAAAATAAGAATTATCAAGGGATTCTATTCTAGCATAGGAACATCAATAAACACTAGAAAAAAAAACGCTATGATAATCAAATACAAAAATATCACATATGTTAAGTTTGTTTATGGAAATAAAAAATTACAGGGAGTTAATTCATACAAATATCTTGGAGTTGAACTTCATCACAATCTTAACTAGAAATATAGCATCGAGAAAATTATTAATGGAGGGTGGGAAGCTTATTTTGGTCTTGATAACAACTATAAATTAGTGGATTTCTTGTTCTAGAGAAAGACAAAATCCTCTTTGAGACTCTCATCACTCATGGTATCTTATTTGGATGTGAAATTTGGGGCTACAACCTCTCTAAAGAATCATAGACAATAATCCAACAAATCAAGAAGAATTTTATAATTAATAATATTTAAACTAAAAGAAATACACCTTATCCTATCCTCATCATATAATATGGTCCTCCCATGTAACGTTCCCAGCTTAACCGAGGAACATTACTAGCATAAAATACACATAAATTCAAAAATTTTCTTCTAATTAACTTTCTATAGCTTATCAGCTACGATTTATACAT
>JASDQU010208253.1:37801-48485 GCA_032191745.1 Picea mariana | reverse complement strand
AGTGACAATTAATTCACAATGTGGGTGAATTAATAGACATAAAGCAACTAAGGAAAGTGGGTTTCCTTAGTGAGATTATTGGAGTTGATCTCACCCATTGATTAGACTTGGCTAGATCTAATCCAGGCCATTGATCTTTTAGGGTTGGCATGAGGAGGCTAAAGAGAGGGTAAGGATATTTTTGAGACTCATTCTTCACTTGTGAGTTTTGGAGAAGAGAAGGAGGGCGCATTTCTTGAGGAGAAGGAGGGCGCACTTCATGAAGGTTTGAGGGAAACCCTTGAGAGCTTGAGGAGAGGCTCTTGGTTGCTTGGAGCTTGGATGGAGAGTATTTCCATGGAGTCTTAGCCTTCATTCTTGAGAGGGAGCATATTACATGAAGGTGGGGCGCATCTAGAGGAGGAGGGCGCATTTATTATCCATCATTTGCTCATCAGGGGAGGAGGACTTGTTAGATTGAGATGAGGTCTGATGCATAGGGAGAAGAGAGTTTGGGTGCTTGTTTCTATGGAGAGAGACATTTAGATTATGGCTTAGTTTATTTATGGTGATCATTTCTGCTAGGAGGAGGGCGCACATGTTGAGAGGACTGGCAGCTACCTGGTAGCAGATATTCTTGGAGGATTCGAGCTCTGACAGTTTCAGTGGAGAGGCAGCACAGGAGAGCACATTCCTGTGGAGGGATTTATTCATTGGGTTACTGATGAGCTAGGGTGCTTCAGTTCAGTGCAGAGGGCAACAAAGGGAAAGGGCGCACCACAGTTTGGGCACTTCTTTCTCTGGTTCTTGTGGCAAGGCTTGTGAGGAGCTTACTATGTATACAGGTTCCATTGTATTTCATTACTTGTTGTATCTCTTGCTTTGATCATCATTATATAGACATATATCCCAAACTGGTTTTCCCCGGGGTGGTTTATCCAGTGTCATGTTGACCAAAAATACATGTGTACAAAAATGCATGTGTTAGTCTATTAGATCTGTTCATGTTCAGCTGTAAAGATCTTTAGGTGTGTTGTACTTATTTTAGCATGCATGTTGTAACTTCTGGTTACTAAAACTACATGCTAGAGCACCTAAAATTGGAAGTGCAACCGTAACAAATCAGTAAGAAGTTCTTGGACTGTTGGCTGTCCTAAAACAACAACAAATACTTAACATAACAGTTGAAACTTAGAGCCTAACTGTGGTCCAAGATAGACCTAGTAGGCAAGCTTGATAGGACCTGGAAATCTTCAAAGAGAGCCCCAAGGACGCTCGATGAAGCTTACAACATGGCTGCAAGAATCGAGGAAAACATCTACTTGTCTGAAATAAGATGCCTCTTTACCTCAGGCACCCTTAGTAGGGAATGTTTGTTTTCCCTAGAGAACTTCATTGTTGATTTCCAAGAAGAAGGGGAACAAACCACAGATCAACAAGGGATTGCTGAAGACACAATTGAGGAGCTAGAACCAAATGACGAAGTATCAACATGCCCTCCTCTCTTTGATGAGGCCATCCAAGAGCCTATTTCTCCTGCACAACAAAAGGACGATGAGGTTAGTTGCTTTCCTTCTCAAGATTCTGATGACACCTTGTTCCATGATTCAGAAAATGAAGGAGAAATGGAAACCTTGAACGAAGTGGATCTTCCTTGCTGTACAATGAAAGATGAAGGGGCAACTCATGAGGATAAGACAATAATGCATGTTGAAGACACCCAAGTCCTCGAAGCTCCTGCACAAGAAGAAAAAAGCATTGTAAGTCACCCTCCTATCCATGATTCTGATGATTCTCTGTTTTATCACTTGGGAAAAGAGGAGGAGATGGGTGAGCCTTTGAATGTTTTGAATCCTCCATGTTATGATGCTGATACTAACATAGTTGATATTGATGAGTTCATACATGTTGGAAGACGTAAATGGGATATAGTTGGTTTTGATATGGATCCCATTTACGACATTGAGAATCATTCCCAACTGTTGCCTTAACAGTTATCACGACAATTTACTTTTGATTTTTGGCAACAAGGGAATGATATATTTACCGATGCTCCCCAAACACCCAAGGTTGACCTAGTACCATATTCTCCTGACGATTTTCGGTCTTACCTTGAGGGTTTTGATGAGTACTCCTCCGAGCACTTGGATTTATCGTATGAAGATGATTATCAACCACCGCTATGCTCTGGTTTTGATAGGAGTGAGAACAATGTTTGCTCAAAGAAGGATTCTCATGACATATTTCTCCAGCCACCTCTTATTACCTTACCTTGTTGTATCATTAAAGGTGTAGTTGGGAGTTATATCCTTTGTGTCGAGTTTCTTCCGAGGCAAACCATAGAGTCCGAGGGTTGGTTGAGAATTACAAGTTTAAGTCTATCATCTTAGTTTCTTAACTTTCCCTTGAGAATTTTCCAGTCGTCTGCTAGGTCTTTGTCGATCCCTTCCTTGACTTTAGAATGTGAGGACGTCCCAGGTAGCCAGTTTGAGGGCTTTTTGAGTCAGTGTTCAGAACTGAGGACTTTTCATGACCCCTTCTTGAAGAGGATTGAGTACTTTCCTCAGAGATTGACGTGGCATGATTTTATCCCTCCCACCTGCCTCCATGAGTTAGACTTTGTGATTTCCGATGATATGATACATGTTCTAACCCATGTCATTTTTGTGCTTGATTTATCATTATTTTGGTCTATAATGAAGCACAAAGGCAAGTATTGTGGGGCCTTGCTGGATTGGTTTCATTGGTCGTTTGACTATACCTAACATCCAACCAGCAGGTAAGTACAGGTAAGTAGGTAGGCAATTTTGCATCCATTGTACTATACCATCTGCATTGCATGCTAGAGTAGTTTTCTTTTACATTCACACTCATGGTATCACCACCCGAATCAGTTACTAATAATTGCTATTGAGATCAAGCAGGTAAACAGGTTATGCCAGAGATGTTGAGGTTCTCATGCGCTCTACGGTGAGCACGTCCCCGAGTTTAGTGAGTTTGCTAGGGTTAGAGTTGGTGGAATGAGTAGGATGCTTGAGAGTTTTGAGAGAGTGAGTTCATCAATCAATTCACCATGAGAATGCTGTAAGACTAGTTCATTTAAGGGTTAATGGAGTCTTTTCAAATGCAACTAAGCTTGGAGTTTGATCTACTTGAAATCAAAATGTGGGATCTAAACCGTAAGGTGCAAGCACATTTGGGCCTTAGGTCTTAGATCTTGAGGAGAAGGACATCTAGGGTGCAAGCACATTTGGGCCCTAGAAATCGTTTCTCCGTTCTTGTAGCTTCAACTAGGTCAATGATCAAATGTCTAGGGATAAAATCCTAAAGTGCTAGCACTTTAGGGCTTAGGGTTCTAACCCTAGCAAGGACAATTAACCAATTTTAAAGAAATATCAGATTGTGAGAGGAAGAAGCACTTATGTTCCTCCCTTGGGGTTTCAACAACAAGATTCCTTGCAACAAATAGCAATTTCACCATAAACATTAATAGCATAAACAATAATTGCAAAAATTTACTTCATCCAAGAAACCAAGAGAATGTAACCCTAATTGCAGAAATATCCATCTAAAATTACCAAATCCATCCACAAGAGACCTTTCCTAGCATAGTGCATGAAAGAGAAGAGTTAGTTACCTCTGTTATCGCACAATCTGTACTTTCCCAAAGCCCAAAGCAAGTGGATGCAAGATTGGCGTAATAGGGGGTGACCTATCATTGTCACCTTAATAGGAAACCCCTTTCTATTTAGGAGTATATCAATATACCCCAGGGGAGACGTCCCTAGTGACCTAAGGGTTTGAGAAGGCTAAGGCAAGAAAGTTCCCCCCTCTCACAAGTCACTCAATTTCAAAGGTTCTTTGTGTCTTATATAGATGAAGCAGAAGATAAATAAGGTGTCCCTGCCTAGAACAAGACAACAAAATAGAAAAATGGCACTTTCCAAGTACCAAAATGATGTTAATGCTTCATAAGACAATGAATTATTGAGAAATAGACTAGCTGATATAAAATTGCAGCAGTATATTAGTTTACAACAGAAATGATAAATTTGTAACAGCCACAATAATTATGCTCCAAAATGCTTGAGAAAAGACTAGAAATAGTAGCTTTAACTAGGCAAATTGATAGTAGATAGTCACAAGCAGATTTAGCAGTGTCTAGCTAGCATAACATGGCACTTTTGAGGTCAGTTTGCTGCTGTTAGATGGCTGTAGCAATCTTTTGCAACAACAACAAATTAGTTAGTGAATTAGGCTATTTTGAGGTTAGTAGGAGTTCGTGAATGTTCCGAGGAAGATAGTTTGAAAATTGTTTGATCCATCAATCACTAGTAGTGAATAGATTAGTGCCTTCTAGGGTAATGGAGTCAATGATAGCAGCAACAACTCTTGGAGGGAAATAACAATGATAATACTTAGTCAAAAGGAGATGGAGAAAATGAGAGAGGTGTTAGTAACCCAAGGCCTCAAACATCCAAGTCCTAGAGAGATAATTGCTAGGAAGTAAGGAAACTTAGGCCCTAGCAATTTCTCTTTTCCTTAGACAATTTGGAATAAAATATGCAAAAGGCAAGTGGAGTAGGAGAAGAGGGTAAGAGGCAAGGAACAGTCTCAGGTGTAGAAAAACACCGCCTCTTTCTCTGTGAATCTCCATGGAAATCTCCAAGATGAAAACACTTCTGCTTTGAAGAATCAATCTCTGACTGCTCTGAGGTGGCCATGTCCCGGTATTCCTCAAAATCCGAGTACAATGGTCGGAAGTCATCATAAAACAAATCTGCATCCTCAAAAGGGTATGTACCAAAGGATGACTGAGGATCACTCTGATTATGCTGTGACAAGTCATCCTCGAAGGGGCGAAACAAATCTGTAGCCATATCATCACTAGGCTGCCAAGCATCTGAATCATATATGTATGAGGACCACTCCTCTGATGATGAAAACTCAACCCCCTTTGCCTGAGAGCCACCCTCAATGTCATAGATGGGATCTCTATCAATAATGAAGCAACCCACATCTCATCTACGTCTCCCAACTTGTATGAAATCATCAATGTGTTCATCAACTATATCTGAGGGTTGTTCCATGAATTCATCTGCACCATAGGAGCTGATCACTTCCACACAAGACCGAATAACTTCATTTTCTTCAAAAGGGAGAGCAAATAACAAAGTCTCGTTCAAGCTTTCAGCAAGGGAAACTTTATCGAGATCCTTTTGGCAGTTTTGTTCATTTCTACAATCATGGAACAAAGCATCATCAAAGTTCTCAAAATGATTATAACTCATCATGTTCTCTTCTTGATGTGCAGGAGGAGCAAAGGTCTAGATGTCCTCATCAAGTGGAAGAGCAGATACTTCATCTTCATCATATGTCTCATCCAGATCTTCTTCATCAAGCTCTTCTTCAAGCTTTTCTTCATCTATTGTCTCATCATCGATTGAAAAACCTTCTCGGCAAAGAGTGTGTTCGAGCTCTTGGAAAGCATCTTGCAAACTTTGAGTAGCTGGCCGATATTGGCTGAGAAGTTCTTCAATGAGCTTTGTAGAAGAAGGGATACTCTTTGGATCACATGAGTGTGCAAGCCAATCCTTTTGACTTGATTCCAGTGAAGACACAAAAACTTTCATCAACACATCTTCATGTAGCACATTTAAACTCGAGGCATACTTCATATAATTCACGACATGGGTGATTGCTAGAGCTGGATCACCGTCAAATTTGGGGCAAGTTGCTCTCCATTTTGTTGGACAATGATTTGGATAGCCAGGGACATTCTGAACATCAAGAGAAGGATACACATTATGGAATGCCCATGGTAAGTCCCGTGAGGCCATGGTTCCATCACTTAGGGTAATACGGTATACCTCAATGGAGTGGCCAGATGAGCTCAAGGCTCATCAAAGGATGGAAAACGATAAGGGAAAAGTGGGTTCTGGGAAGGTGGAGTCACTAGATGAGCTTCAAGATGAGCTCATAAAGAAAGGTGGAAAGGGAACACCCCTTGGGTGGAGTTGCCAGGAAAGCTAAGGGAAAGGCTTTGGGATAGCTTACCAAAGTGTCGTTAGGGTTCGTAAGAGGATTCAAAATCCTCCCCGACAACGACGCCAAAATGTTATAGTGCAAGTTGTAGGTTGGGAAAAGCCTGACTCAACCACAAAGCAAGTGCTACAACTTGGGAATCCTACACCCAATGTCACCTCGATGTAGGTCCCACACTTCAAGGGTGACTAGGTCACTCTAGGGAGGCAATCCCGGTGACCCTAGGGGGATTGAGATGGAGATGAAGGTGGATGGAAGTGAAGCCCCTATATGGAATGAAAGGTGGGAAAATATGCCTTGTAAGTCAAGTAATTGTTGCCCCACAAGTATAGTACTTCTCCGGATGATTGTACCTTCCCGAGACACAAAATAAGACACTTTGCAATGATATATGTTAGTTGGATCAGCAAGTTAAGCTTCCTGTCCCTAATTTGCAGGAGTAAATGACAGTTTATATCAGCAAATAAAACATCTAAATCAGGATACAAAGATCTAAACTAGTTAAATAAATCAGCATCAAGTTTAGCAATGAATATAGGCTGAAAGATGACACTTAATAAGCTAGAGAAGATGGCTGTTGTAAACATGTGTTTTCTGCAGAAAATTGCAGCCTTATGGCTGTAGCATTCAATGATATGCAACAACAAAATCAACCATGAAATAGTGCCAAGAGCTAGCCCAAAAGATGCGCCCTAGTTAGTAGACTAGGTGAGTGAAGCTAGAGAGCTAGTCTAGGGTTAGTTTAGGAGTTATGAGAGTGTTAGTAGCTAGGGTTATGCAACCCTAATGGCTGTAGGTTAAAGTTTGTAACAACAATTAGAGTGGTGGGAGAGAGGGGACACCCTAGTGGGGAAAGACTCCTCTCAATGAGGCAAATCAACTTCAAGCAATAAACCTTTCAAAAGATAAAAAATTGCGTTTCCCAAGGCAATGATTTTATATCTCCAATGCAAAAAAATATGACTAGTGCCTTTACTATTGGGTTAATGGAGTCAAATAAACAAAGAGCTTAGAGAAGCTACTTCCTTGGGGGTGTAAGCCCTTTTACTTCCCATGGCAAGTTTCTCTAGGCTAGGGTTTAAGCTAAGACGGTGTATGCCCTTATACTTCTCTTAGCAAACCCTTGTAAAATCAATGAGATGAAGCAGTAAAATGATGAAGACTATGGTGGGGGTGTATGCCCTTATACTTCCCACCTAACTCCTAGCATAACAATACTTGACTTGAAAAAATGATAGCATAATAGTAGAAAACCATACCAAGATCAAGAGAAATACCAAGATAATCCACCATAAGAGCTAGAAAAACATCATCCAAGGCTAGTGCCTCACTCCTCCATGAACCATTAATCAATATAGCCATAAACAAGTGCACAAGAGATAAAAAGAGCCAAGTGGCGCAAATTTCAGACCAAGGCCTCTTACAAGAGGGAGAGTTATGTTTCAAATGAGATCTTATGATCTCTATTTATACAAAATGTAGCTTACATAGTTTGTCCACATACTTTAGGGTAAAACACAAGATTAGGGGTTAACAACCCTAATCTTGCCCCTTTTACAAAACAATATTAAACAATTCCTTTAAAATTTCACTTTTGCACAAATAAAACCCTAATTTAGAAGGACATCGTCCCTTTAGGGGACGTTTTGCCACTTTGAGGAAATCGTTGGTGTTGGAGAAGCATGGGCAGGCCTCCAAAGGCCACATGTCAAGCATCTAAGCACTCTCATCATGGTGAAGACCCTCTTCTCCTCAAAACGTCCATGTGTCAAAAGAGTGGCACCTCACCACCATGCCCTAGCCCCAAAAGCATGACGTCAAGCTCAAAAATAGGACGTTTTGCCCCTCCTGGGAAAATTGTTTGGCAAGTGAGGGTTGGGCTATGTCGTCCAAGTCATCATCAAGGCCTTCCAAGTCTGATCTCTCTCATTCGGCATGCGGGCCCCTGGCATCCAACCTGTGGGCTTGTAGCCACATGGAAGCCCAAGCTAGGCTTGTTCTCCCAAAACTGTCCACCAACTATGTCCTGCAAAGACAAATGAGCACACCCTCCAAGGATCTCAAGTCATAACATCACGATAAGTGAATCCAATCAATAAATAAGCCATCTAAGCATGTGCATCAAAGATCACTATATCAAACAATTAACAGCTCAAAGACACTATGTGACTTGTCAAGCTTGAATATGGGAGGGTTGACGAGGCGTCCTATTGGGTAGATCTTGCCCTAGGTCAAGGGGAGTTTCCAAGAGATCCCTCTCTAAGCTATGTAAAGTGGTGGATGAAGTGGTTGGGGTCAAGACTCAATGGGCATAGGGCTCATGAGATATAAGGGGTCGTAGTGTCTCATTCATGGTTGCCTTTGTAGAGGGTGTGTGGTACCTTCGTCCGCAATGCACTTTTTCCAAGCCCATCAATATCCTTTTATCTTTCTTTCTTTGTATTTTCTTTCAATATAGCATAAGGAGAGGTTGAAGGTCACTGCCCTGGCGTGGTGACCAGATGATGGCAATGTCACCCACAAACACCTAGTGGAAATGAGAAGGCTGGCTCACGATGAGACCCCCTTTCTCTCAGCCATGCAACTGAGAGCAATTACCCTGGTTTGGTGACCAGATGATGATGATGTCATACCACTAGATATGAATGGATGTGATAGGTCGACTTGTGATGAGACCTCCTATCCTTCAACTAACCTTTTAAGCATTCTTTATTATATTGTGGGTCCCCTTTACTCAAAGATAAGCGTTTCATTGCTTTCTTGGGTGATCCCTGGGCGAAGCATCTGGAAGGTTTATATACGACTTTTATCTTTTACCCAACATCAACCCCTCTGGGCCTTCAACCCCTTCTTCCCATAGAATGAGGGACAACCCCTTCTTGGGTCAATACACCCTAAAATCCCAAGATATAAGGAAATGGAAGGGAATAATGATGGAAAGTGGTAAGTTTGGTCGAGAACAGTACGATGGATTATTAAGGGAGTTCCCAGTAGCAGACCCATCCCCAAGGAAAACCACTTACTAGGGCACAATGTCAACCACCAAAGTGAAGCAGGGCAAAAGTCATAATGTCCAAGCATATATCATGAAATCTAAAGCAATCTAAGATACAACATAATCAAATGGCTTAAATATTGAAATGATGCTCACCATAATACTGACTTATACCTCATGGAGCAAGGTCCACTGCCTTCCAGAAGCCAGCTAGTGTGGTGGATGCCATCTGCAAAATTGTGACCATTTGTGGTGGTGAGTGGGTTTTCCATATGTGCAAAAGGGTACTGCTGGTTATGTAGTCTCTCGACACTCCATATCTGCAACTTGAGGGCCTCGAGACATGATCTTCTTAGTTATACACAAAATGGGGATAACAGGTTTCACATATATACGTTTTTTGGTTGGCCTTTGTGCCCAAAGGAGATATGAGCATGACCTCATAGTGGAAAGGTATGAGCAATGCTTTGAAATTTTAGTAGAGGAAGAGCTAGCTAAAGCATATTTACGATTGAAGACACTATGTGCAACCATATGAGAAAAATATGATCAACCTCGGGTTTTGTCCAAGATATTGGAGTATAAAGTAGACATAGTAGAATGGAACGATTTAGAAGAAGATACAAATCTTGACGAAATTCTCTCGCCAAACGATCAAGCGAACGATGAAGAATTTATCAGTGAAGAACCTCCATATCTTGAGCATGCCTTGGACGAGAATCTTAACGATCACACACCTCCAAGGAAAGAACCTAAGGAATAAGTTTATGAAGGGGGTTACCAACCCCTTGAAGATGAGCAAGAATCACCTCATGATCCCATTGAAGACAACAAAGATTTGATTGAAGAATGAGATCTTGAAGAGGTGAATCATGAGGAAGATCACCAAAGGCACAAAGTAGAACAAGAGTTGCCTTGTGAATATGTTGAATAAGACCACTTTGATGAAACACACCATTTTGAAGACCTAATCCACGAAGAGGCCCCTCATGAAGACGAAGTGTCTTTATTTGCTCCTCCATTTGATGAAGTCACCCAAGTTTCCATTCCTCCTGTACATGAAGAAGAGAACGTGGTAAGTTATACTCCTTTCCAAGTTTTTAATGTTGCTTTATTTCATGATTTAGAAAGTGAAGAAGTGTTAGAGGAACACTTGGATATAGTAGACCCTTTGTGTTATGATAAAGGTGATGATGTGATTGAGAATATTGATGATTTTATACATGTTGGGAGACGTAAATGGGACGTTATTGCTTTCGATCTTAATGGAGATCCCATTTATGACATGGAAGATTGTTTTCAATTGTTGCCTATAGAAAACCATGCATGATTTGCTAATGATTAAGATGTGTGGCAACATGAAGATTACATGATTACAGATTTATTATGATCACCCAGGGATGACTTATTGCAGGACTCTCATGATGATTTCTGTCCATATTTTAGAGGGTTTGATACATATTCCTTTGAGCACTTGTATTTACTCTATGAAGAATATTCTCAACCACCGCTGTGCTTTAACTTTTGTTGATTTTTTTACAGTGTTTTCTCACCCTGCAATTTATCCCAATCCCGGTTTCAATCACACCTTATCACTCCAAAATGTTTAATGCCCTTTTCCCAATATTAATGAAATTTGCAAACATTAATATGCATTAAATTTCG